>JAKTSG010000085.1:0-23451 GCA_030580095.1 Blastobotrys petasosporus | reverse complement strand
CCACTTGTGCGCCAGCTCAATGCTCGATTAGTCAATCTCCTACTGCTCGATTCGGATGGGAGAGTGCATATTTGTTGTCACTAACTGTGCCCGCCTTCTTACCAATTTCTTGCCCAGTCAATTGAAGGTCTCACCTGAAGGCGTGGCAGAGTATGGTTCGCTATAGTACGAGCCCTCTCACCACACTGCTTGTAACGAAAGCTCCACCTTTCACCTCTACCTCTCTCATTCAGCAAAAAGGTACCTTCTTGCTGATTGCATACGCCAGTAACAAGCCTATCACTGAAGCCTCTTTTCGAGGATATGGTCGTTTATATGCGCTACGTCGAGAACCGCTTTTGCCTGATCGTTGGGCTAAGCAGCTCTTTGAGATGAATCGGCCAATGCCTGTTATCAAGTCTACATTCAATCTGCTCTTCCTGAGATTACAGCCGGTTCGTTTGTCAGCAAGTGGAAGCCTGACTACCTACCTGCCTGTCCTTACATGGCTTTTAAGTTACCTCTGTGCCCATTGTGCCGGCATCCAAGCTCTCATGAGACGCGGGGCCAACATTGGCACTTGGTTAAGTTGGCGTGACCCAACCAATGGGGCACAAATTACTTGCTTCATCGGGTACATTCGTTGTATTGTCCACGGTTTTCGATATCGTTTCAACTGGGACACTCCTTTCCAAGAGTACCTTCTTGCCATCTTTGCTCTTGGCATGAGGTCTCTGAGCGTCGAGACTCGCCGACTTCCGCGAGATTGTCGCAACACTCTTCTGACCCTGGGTAGTTAATGCCTAGGATTTGATCCAGGTTTTAGTATGTTTTCCTGAAGAATAGTATGATATCGTTATAATTATGTTATGTAGAATTGATATCAAAGATTCAAACAAAAGCGATATGGTAGATACACTCTGTGACCAATAAATGCGGATTCTTCAGTTTGTTTGTTTCTTGGCACATGTTTGAAGAGCAGGTAAGGCGTATCTAGATTTTGAATATTGTGGGTCCACTAATCTCCTGCGTATCGTACCAATGTAAGTTCAGCAATTTAGTGTTCTAATAAGCTACTGTATTTTAGTGAGGGGAGGATGATAGAGCCCCAGTACTAGAGTATCTGGATACCACTAGACTCATCGAGTATCCACTCACGTCATGGAAATACGGGATACCTGAGAGCGCATTTGAACTCCTCTGTAACGTCCAGCAGACCTCCCTGGCACTGTGAGAAAGCGCTTGTAGGCGACTCCTAATAACAGTTGGCACTAGCTATCACAGGGCCTAGACGGTGGATCCACTCGCATTCAAATGCTTGATGCTGTGCTTTCCGTTGCGCAAGTAACTGACGTCAAGGTCTCTTAACTTAATAGGTTTTATCAATACAATTAATCTTAATAGTTTTCAACTCAACTGGTTCCTTCCAATTCGAGTAACTGTAACTGTAGATAAGATCTTAATCGTAAATCGATAATAGACTTTAATAAGGTAAAAGGCCGTGTATTCAATAATAGTTATTCTATCTTACTAGCGCTGCGCGCGCGGTTACACAATGCATCCGGGATGCGTTTTCTCTGTTTCACATATATTTGTCGGGGGCTCCCAATGCCTGCTTCCGGGTTCGGGAGATGCAGCAGGCATTGTATCCTTACTCAATAAGCTCCCTGAACATCTCGGATAGAAACCACAACAGAACCAGCACAGCTTGCGGCTCTTATTCAGCTCACTACGCTCGTTTATCTTTAAAGCACCGTAGAAATGGCAGAAGGCGGCAGCGACGACCTTGACGGGTCCACTTCGGGTGGCTGGGGTAACCTGTTCTTCATGACCACTCTGTTCACCATGGTTATTGGGGTGGCGCTATACTTGACTCGACAGCGGTGGATGCCCGCGTTCCAGCACCTTGTGCACCGGTCGCGGTCCTCGTTGAATTACAGCTTTTTGGCCGACCAGGAGGCTGGGCTCAGTTCCAACTCGTTCAATTTGGCGGGCAACATCCGTGGCGGCGACTCGCGGGCGGGGCTGGACGACCGTGCTAAAGCAGAAATCAAGCGTATTATGCAAAGAGACAATGTGACATTTGACGAAGCGCGAAGAGTGTATACACAGGGTCAGTTTGCTGATAATGGTATTGGGCCAGATGGACGGCCGTTGGACCCCAAGGCGTTCTTTTTCTCGTGACATTGAGTAAGATTTTACTTCTTTTTCAGTAAACACACATATGCATTGTATAATTTATTTTCAGATTTTTTTAAAGAACATTGAAAAACGCACATTTGGGTGATATGGGTCACTTGAGATGGTAATGGTCCAATTCTTCAGACCGGATGCTAATGGGTCCATGAAGTGGGACGACGTTGAGAACTGCAAATATATACGTGAAAACTTTGACGTGAATTAATCGGTGAAGTCCTAAGGACTATGGATTTTGGTGGCATGGGTGACAAATCTACAGTTACTAATACACCAGTAAAAGCATGGAGATATGTGCGGCTGAGTCTCGCATTACCTGTTGTACGCAATATTATAATTATAATATATGTCTGGTCATATCATCTTTGAAAGGCGGGAACTACACTATAAGAATGTTGAAGCTTTGAAGGTAGTACCGACGGTGTGCTCGAGAATGAAGAGCCCACCAGGGCTCACAATAATGCTGAAATCGTTAGATTGGTATCTGAAGTATATTTACAAAACACATATGTACACAGATTACTTTCTTCGTCGCTCCGACTTTCGAATCTCATTATCCAGGTCGCCAACATCGTACTTGACGTTGCCTCGCAAGTAGTATAACTTGGCCTTCTTCTTGTCCTTGCCCACTTTCCTTACAATCTCCAACTTTGTGAAATCTGGATTAAACACATTGTAAACCATCTCCACCGCTGTGCCATGCACTTTATTTCTCAGCGTGATTGTGCTGCTGATCTTGTTTCTGTGAATGGCGAGTACCATGCCAATGAACGTCGTGCCGTCACGCTTGGAGATTCGCACAACGTCGCCAGGTCGCACATTCTCGGCAGTATTTCGTGAAATGAATTTGGACTTTTCGCCAGATGGATCGTATTGCTTGAGCAGGTCGCTTTCGGCTGCTTTGATGGCGGTCACGCCCTTGGCGAGCTTTCGCGGCGTGTGTTCATAAACGTTGACAACATTTGTCTTCTTTGTTGGGATTATAAATGATCGCGAGGATACCAGTGGTATGCTTATACGCGAGCAGACTGCTCTCAGACTAGGGCACCGTAACATGCTGCTTTATTGAAAATGTGTGGAGGCTTCGAAATTTTTTGTGAGTGCTCGAAAGCTTGAAAGTCTTGTCGTTGAAACTTTCGCGCGCCCACAACGACCATCCGCCTACACCATGGTACATGTATTTGTAGATACATTTGAGGGATTGGATAGTCTAAGCTTGCGGTATGATGGTGCGAAAGATGTGAAAAGTTTAAGAGAGGCTATTGGTGAACGTGTGCCGCCCAGTATATGGCCCAAGCTTTTGCTGCGACAGAAAGGTGGCGCCGCAGTTACGGACCAAGTGTTTGACAACGAGTTTATCAACTTGAGGCTCTCATGGCCCTTGTGTGGCGGCAAGGGTGGGTTCGGTAACCAGCTCAAGGCCGAAGGTGGCCGTATGGCTAAAAAGCGGAAAGGTCCTAGGAGGGAGGAAGACGAGGACAGTTTTAGAACGGTGGACGGACAACGATACAAGAATGTACGTGAGGCGAAACTCGTGGCCAAGTATGTGATCGAGAAGCCTGAGAACGATAAAAAGAAGAGGGAAGATAAAAAGAAGAAACTTCAAGCCCTCGTGGATCAAGCAAGTGACGGGTGGCAGAGTAAAGCCAGCTTGGATGATGCCGAGTATATCGAACAGAGCGAGGATTTGATGTCCGATATACGCAGGGCTACGGAACAATCGCGCATTTTAGTAAGACCGAGCTCAGGAACTTCCAGCGGCAGTGCAAGTGGAAGTAGTAATTCTTCGAAAGCCAAGTCCAAAGCGGCCGGCTTCTTTGATGATGATGACGATGACGACGAAGAGGATGAAGAAGAAAGTGACAAGAACTAACCTGTATTTATTTTGAGAAGCATTTCATTACCTAATTTATTACACTCTGAAGAAAAAAAAAGATGGTGTCAGCTGAAAGCATGCACCGCATTATATTCACCGTGTATTCCCGGATCTGTGGGTCCCATGGCCACTAGCGCGATGAGCAAAGCATCGAACAGTGCCTCTGCAGCTGATTTACAGAGAGCAAAATGTAGAATAGTAAAAAGAAAAATAAATATTAAAAAAGAAACAATTCTATATGCTATTAGTCAAGTTCTAGTATTTCCGAAATGTCAGAGGCGGATGGAGTGGAAGCCTCAGAGGTGGAGAGTGGAGGTGGCTTCTCCAATTCTGGGGTGGGTAGCGACATATGTGGGCCCCGTTGAAGCTGGCGAACCCTGTTCTCCAGTTGATGCATGTATTGCCGCTGCTTGAGCTCTTTAATAGTATTCTCAATGCGGTCCAGCTCGCTCTGGTGGCAAAGCAAAGCGTGGCACATCGCCTCCCGCCTCCGTGGCGATGGTTCGTTGTCAAGCTTGCCCTGGAGTGAGCGAATGACATCGCGTAGGGTTAGGGACTCCACTTGGAAGTATTCCAAGTCGATCTCCTCCAAGTCGATAAGTGCGTTCATTGTATTGTCTGTGTGAGATGATGGCGAGCTGTGTACAGTCTAGTCCTTTGCAAGAGGAGCCTCAGATTGGGTCAAAGAGTGACATGTGTATAGAAGAAGGACAGATGAATGTGAAAGAGGGAATGGCAAGGGTATTTAAATGCCCCTCGTCGCGAGTTGGGTCATAGTGTGGTGGTGGTGGCACTGACCCCCCGGATGGCGTCCTGTTTGGTTGCTCAGTCATCAGGTTGCCACGTTGTTGTGCATGAAAATACGCCTTCCAGGTGGTACCAGAATGTTCACGACTAAAAGACCGTTGATGATGTGTACTGTGGCGACCTGTCAAACATGCATCCTTGCATGCCTATTACCCTGGCATCCAAAGGGCCTCCTCCGCCCCATCTTTTTGCGCATACCTCAAGCTTGGAAATTATGTCGACCTTATTACCAGCTCGGACGCTCAGTTCAGCGGCTGCTGCGTCTGGTACCTGACCGCCATCTGCACACTGTATGAATTTTGTCCAAGTGACAAGATGAAAAAAAAAAATTAAGCGGGGGGAAGGGAGGGGCGTATGGACGTCGCTTGTAAGGGCCCACTGAAACTGACGCATGATGTCTCACTATCTTTGGTGGGTGCGGCTCTTGGAGGCGATGATTTGTGTCCAACGAAACGAGTTACCAGGTGGCCAGTTCTAACATCTGACTTTGTACTGTGAAACATGTATTGCAAAATTCTAACATAGTTTATACAATAAATATCCAGAAAGTCAACAAAGGAGAAGGTGTGTGAGCTCTCTTGTGTTTGACGGCGGCGGGTCCCCAGAACGTGGGTCATGGGTACAGATAGGCCATACTATTTATACGATCCGATGTGTACCTCATCGCAAATCATCCCGTAGTACCATCTGCGGCAGTAGAGATAAGCGCGTCTTGTGAGAGGTATTATATGAAGCACAGAATTCATGCATCTGTTTGTCTTTACGGTGAAGGATAATATGCATACGCATACGCGAGCTCAGCTGGAAGACAAATCTATTGTTCCGTTTATATATAACAAGCATGCAAAAATAAATAGTCTGTATATGTACAACGCGAGTATATTCGCGTTCCTGATGCAAAACTGAAGTGTGGAGAAGTAGACCAATATGCTTCCCGTCCTCACTTCCGACGATAACAAATCTGAAAGATATTGAAAAATCCTCCTGACAACCCCGCGTAGATCCGAAATAAAGATGTTGCGGCACCTTGCGGAGACCGTGCTTGCTAGAAGCACAAATAATACTTCGGAGAAATCTTAAGCGACCGCCGACGCGGTGAGCGCATGGAACGGGTTTTCCTCGTGGAACCCCGGAGTCATCGGGCCGTACAACTCCATGCGCATCGCATTGAGCTGGTCGAGTTCTTTGATGATCTTGAACCGCTTTTGATCAATGTCCATGACTTCGTGGCGGAGCTTGGGCAAGTGTAGTCTGGACCGGACTTCCCGGCTCAGGCTGAGCTGGGCAATAACCCTCTTTCGCTCGTCTCGCGCTTCGTCTAGGTTGGCCAAGTTGCAAACTTGGCGGGCGATGCGGTTGTCGATGTCACGCTTAGTAGGTCCAATAGATGCCATGGTTAGAGTAGTCGAGAGAATATAAAAGTTAGTTGTTTGGATATTAAGACATATCAATAGGGGCGAGCACACATGTACTTATATAGTTGATGATCCGGATGTATTTGGTCATCAGAGACATCGTGAATCAAAGGCTTTGGTGTTGCTTAGCAAGTGATGCTCGACGTCAAGCCGCCGTCGCGCCGGTGGGCGTAGACACATCGGCATGCAGCCACTCGTGGTGTTATGACGGCACCCAAACTAGGAAGTGCTTCCAGAATGTCTCTCTCCATCAATATACAAACTTTAGTATACCTGTACTCGCACGGAACTTTTACATCCGTCATTAACTCTTGACAAACCCTGCATTTTAGTCCGGGCGTGCCGCTTCGAAATGAGGGCTTGGGGTCTGAAACCGTTGACAGCCTTCGAAGCCTCGACCCGGCAAGGATAGCCGGCGACACAGTGGTGGGGCTCCGAGTGAGAACGGGACTCCGCGACACTTTTTGTATGTGTGTTCTTTTTCTTTGTATTGTGAGGCATTTTCTTGTTTTAATGAGTTCTTTCTATTTCAAATTTATGTAAATGGTCTTGTCATGACTGATATCATAGGGCTGAAAGACGGTGCTGTCTATACCGAGCGACTGATCGACGTCATTGTGCGTGGAACGTCTCGACGGCACGATGCACGCAAGGCTTCATAAAACTCTAAAAACTTTTCGATCGTCATTATATCCATCCAAACATACCGTTTCACGGTTGCAGTAAAGTATGAGGTTCGTATAGTGCATGTAGTGCATAAGAAATGATGGCATACCACCTTTCGATCCAAATGGCCAAATACACTGCTCTATCGTCCCTACGTCACTGGCCACTTTGACATGTATCTTCTATCACAGCCGTTATCTATCTTGTCGAACCAATAACCAGCCTTATCCACTATTTGGAACTATGAAACGGTTTAGTTTCGTTTCAAGCTCTGTCGGTTGCCCACCAATCGCAATCTCAGATAAAACGCATCTTCTTTGTTGAACAATGGAAATAATTTGAAACAAGACAACAACCTTGCTGAGCCCTGGCCCCAGAGACCTGTGTAATTAGACGAAGTATTACAGGTACATGTAGCAAGATTCGAAAAAAGACATTTGCATGTGCTCAATGAGCACAACAAACGTTTAGTATCTGATTTACCACCATAGGCAACCTTGAAAGTACAGCGCCGCTCCCCATGCGGCTGTTCGCAATTAGGTACCTTATAATTACGACTATCAAATGATACAGATGAATGAGCATTTGTGAGCTTCAAACCGGTCCTATTGCCCCAAATCCCAGTATATACACCATACTTGGAGATGCCCAGGCAGCCCGTGCTGTGGAGAGAGTGTGGGCCCCGCGACGGCAAATTTCGAATCAGTCAACACCAAAAAATTCGTTAGGACGTTTGACCGTCATATTCAAGGCCCCTGCAAAAAGAGATGATTCCAATTCTGCAATCGCAGATTTCCAAGCTCGTGGCGTATGCTTAGGTCTGTTATTTCAAGGCCCATCTAATTCAAAATTTCTAGTGATCTAAAGCGACGCAAGATCGAAGGCTCCAAGGACGTTGCGTTGGCGACTGCGAACTTTCTGCTCCGATTCGTTTCATCCATTCGTTACACAAGCACCAATGACCTTATTCGACAAGTGAGAGAGGTTGGAAAGATTCTTATAGATGCACAGCCGCGGGAGTTTGCATGCGGTAATGTGGTACGCCGAGTGCTGGCTTCTATTCGTGAAGTGGCCGCAAGTGGGAATGCCACAGATGTTGCCGAAATCAAAGGAGACGGATCAATGTTCAGCCTTCTTTCGACAGAATCCACGGCAGCTAAACGGAAAGAGAAGAATGCAACCTCTGACACGAAGGGTGATATCATAGAAAGCATCAAGGAGCTGATAGACGAAATCGGCGCCAAGGACGAGAAAATCGAAGCAATGAGTTTGGAGATGGTTCATGAAAATGAAGTTCTTTTGACACCGACGCCTGAGTCTACGACTGTCAAGAATTTCTTGCTTGCAGCCGCTCAGAAGCGAAAGTTTACAGTGTTGGTTACAGAGAACTTCCCCAATGGAACCAAGAAAGCACATGCCTTTGCTAAGGAACTGTCAAAGGCCGGCATTGAGACTGTAATTATTCCTGATACTACTGTGCTCGCGGTCATGAGCCGTGTGGGTAAAGTCATTATTGGTGCCCGATCCGTTCTCGCCAATGGCGGCTGTGTCTCTTCCGCTGGTGTATCTCTTGTGTGTGAAGTTGCTCAGGAGTACAGAACCCCTGTTCTTGCCGTTACAGGTATTTACAAACTCTCTCCTCTATATCCTTTCGACATTGAAAATTTGATCGAAGTAGGCGATAGCGGAAAAGTCGTGGCTTTCGACGATAGTGAACTGATGGACAAGGTGCAAGTGATGAACCCTACATTCGACTACGTTGCACCAGAGCATATTGATATTTATATTACCACCGTTGGCGGCTATTCACCCAGCTTTACGTACCGGGTAGTGTTAGATCACTACTCGGCAGAGGATGTATCACTAGATTAGAACTCTTTTGGATAATGTAATGAGCCTACGATCAATATTTCCTTCACGCATTCACGTATTTTTCAAAATGCACCATTTTTATCATTACATTATTAAAAAACCTTAAAAAGAACAAATAGTTGTCTTCGTCGTCGGGATGGATGCATGGTGCACTCGAATTTGGCCCGACATGTTCGCGCCACGGAACGACGCGACCGACATCAAAATCTCAATGAGATTCAAAGCGTCACTGGCGCGTGCCGACCGTCTTAAGATTATCTGCGCCGCTCTAACAAACTTACGGCCAACATGCTGTATGAAAATATGTGCAAATGGCCTGGAATTCATGTCAGTTGCTGAAACAGGCACCAAACTTTGGAGTACCCTGCTCAGCAAGGAGCTGCTGTTCGATTCGTATGAAATGAAAGGCAGTAGCGGCAAGTCTTCAGAGAGCTCTGAAGAAGAAGCGAAGCGGCCGATCTATGTGGAGTTTACTGTTGAGCATCTGTTGAGGTCGCTGCAAAGAGTCGGTAATAGCATTCTGGATGAAGTGACAGTACGGCTTCGTAAGAGGGATAGACTAGCGTACCTTGCGTTACAGTTTAACATCCATTCGATTAAAAGCAATCAAAGCTCTCAAGCGACTGTGCACCAGGAGATCCCGCTCAAACTAGTTCGGGGGGCTCAAGCTAATACGATCGCTCCGTTCGACATAGACGACCTCGCCGTCGATGTGTACATCAAGCTTCCCGATCCGCCGACATCCATCCTGCGCATAAGTGAGAGGTACAAGAGAATGGGTTCGAGGTTAACACTTAAGGGAAGTAAACATGGTACATTATCTTTGGCAATTGAGGGAGATTCAGTCAATGTCGAATCAACATGGAAGCAAGTGGAGGTAATGCAGGCGGACCGCGATACGCAAACTCAACAGTCACAGAGCCAAGCTCCTACTGATGAAGATGATACAATGGTATATTCAATAACTCTCGATGCAAAGGAGTGGCTGGATGCCATTCAAACAGCACAGACGGCTAGTAAAGTGGTCATCGGCATTTGTCACGAGTCAATGTTGGTTATACAGTGCCAGCTTTTCGCCGGAGAAGAATTTTACTTAATGTATTACATGTCCCATCGAGAGGCTTAATTCTTGCTGGCAAATTCCTCCATGAATTTAACAAGCAGGTCGATGGATGCAGGTTCAACTGCATTGTAATTGGAAACTCGGATGCCGCCAACGGATCGGTGGCCCTTAAGACCAGTCAACCCTTGATCAGCCGTGCCTTTGAGGAATCCGGCTTCATTGTCTAGAGTGAACACAATGTTCATTCTGCTTCGCGCAGACTTTTCGACAGGCGCTCGATACACGTTTGGATATTTGTCAATTACCGCATACACCTTGTCGGCCTTGGCTTGGCTTTCCTTTTCTTGTGCTGCAAGCCCACCTTTCTTGATCAGATGATCCATGTAGAGGTCGACGACACGAACAGCGAGGATAGAAATAGTATTGTATGCAGAGTTGTTTGCGACGATGGTAGGGAAGTCGAGGAAAATCGGTCCGATTGGAACGTCCAATCTCCTTAGCTCGTCGTCGGAAGTTCGAATGAGAAGCTCCTTCTTGATTATGTACAGCGACACACCAGCAATGCCAATGTTCTTCTGAGCACCACCAAAGATCAATCCAAACTTGGACACATCCACCTCGCGAGACAAGAAGTTGGACGACATGTCAGCTACCAGTTCCACACCCTCAGGGATATCCGGCACCGTAGGCCACTCCACACCGTGTACAGTCTCATTGTCGCAGTAATACACGTATGCCAAGTCATCTGTAAATTCCCAAGTTGACTGATCTGGGATGGAACCATACTTGCCAGCAGTCTTCTTAGTATTTGCGATGACGTGTGTCTTTGCACCTAGTCGAGCAGCCTCTTCGTGTGCTTTGGCAGACCATGACCCGGTGATGAAGTAGCCAGCCTTGCCTGACTTGCCGGTCTTGGCGCTGTAAGCAGCCAGCATGTTATATACTACGGCAGAGAATCCACCGGTGCCACCGCCTTGAGCGAAAAAGACCTCATGTGTATCTGGAATATTGTACAGCTGTACAATCTTCTGCTTTGTCTCGTTGATAACCTTGACTGCGTCAGCCGACCGATGTGAAATTTCAGCAATGCCAATGCCGTGCCCCTTAAAGTCTAGCAAATCCTTGGCCGTCTCTTCCAGCACTTCAGTAGGCAGTAACGCTGGTCCAGCGCCAAAATAATGGGGTTGTGCTCGAGAAGTCATCGTCAATGCTCTTTTAATTGTAGGCAAGAAAGATTTAAATGGTGAATGCCGATGACTCTACTCGCCGGGTGTGCGCGGCGTGCACCATGCACTAATTCTCCGTCGTGGTCCAACCAACATTTAACTCTCACTGCACAACATTTAAATGCTGCAGCAAATATTTAATCAGGAACCGGTAATTAATTGCAAAATAATAGCATCGAAGTCATCAAGAGTTGTCGTTTTCTTTTAGAATCTTGTCCAGCATGAGTGCATCTTCATTGATGGCGCTAGAGATCTATTACGAGTTTAGAATTCAGATTCTCAATGGTCATTGAACAACAAGAGGGTCATACAGAGCATCTACTAATGTAGTTTCCTGCGGTACAATTAAATGACATTGAGTTGGATTTAAATCTTGTCATGCATATTGGGAGATAGAGACGGAGGCTGCGGCTACGTCGTCACACTGCTCTCGGTCACAATTATTCGAATTCAATTATTTGTACATGTAAAACCGTTTATACTCCACGTAACTCGTAGCTCTTTGCCTCGTTCTGAATTGTGGATTGTCTGCCGGATTTGCAGACAATCTCTTGAAGATCAGTTCAGATTCGATCGAACAATCTTTAAAGGCCCAATCCCAGTATAAATAACCCAGTACCACCACAAGAATTAATAGTGCGACAGTGTTTGTCGGAAACTTGACAAAGTTAAATGCCCAGTAGCGTAGACAGAGACAGAGCCGCATGTTTTGGTCCATGCACTCATTCGACACCCGTCTTCAACGGCTAAAACAAAGACATGCTTGTTTGATGTACTGTCGTGGGCTGACACGCCTCAAGCACGCAAAGTGCGAACAAGCCGACTTGTTTGAACTGAACATGGGGAGCCAAGGGAACAGAAAGGGATTGTCAGCAGCCGCACGACAAGGGCACAGATAATCAGCAACCAAGCAGGTACCGGCATGAACCTTGTGTCATCATCACCTGTATGCACATGTCATACACTGTATCTTGGACATGACCTCCCGATGATCACAGACTAGGAATAAACTCATGTACAACCGAACATGAGCAAAGTTTATTCGATTCATTCGCATCAGTTGGCAATCTTAATATCCGCGCCAAATCACACTTCCCATGTCTCGCCCGTGAGCCCCTTATCGCCAACCCCCTCTCCCCGATCCCGTAGCAGTGGTAACAGCCTGAGTATGCTCATGTGTGTATCATATATAAGTACGTCCGAACCTTCTTCCAATTCATGATTTTTTCTGTTGCTGCTGTCAGACCTTGTTACACTCAAAATGGTGATGGTGGCCACCGAACTACAGCAAAGCATACTGGTTCTCCAAGACCAGATCTCGTGCAAACGACGCCAAATAGCATGTATTCGACGCATAGCTTGTATGTTTTCTTATATGGTTGATGTTGTGCAAACTAACCACCTACAATATAGATAGCACCATACCAGTACGAACCGCGCATTTACGACTGGAGGAGCTGAATGCTGAGCTAGGGACGTTGTTGTATATACTAGGCAAGCGCAATAAACGGCTCGCAAGAGGATTCCAGATGGATTCTCCCTCTAGTACTGACATGGAGTTTGTTCTCTTTTGATATTAGAGAATATTTACGCTCGTTTTGATGACTATAGGTTGAGCTCTAGGACCATAACATGCATAATAAATAATAACTAAGTTTACGACTACTGTACGTGTATCTAGGATATCCATTTTATCCGATCCTTCGATTGGTGTCTCTAGATGGCTAGTTGAAAGCCGAAAATACACTGTACATGTACGATCCGGATCATGAGGCTCTGTGCCCTGATGCAGGGATGTGCAAGGATCAGAGATTCGCCGCCCACGTAAAAGATCTGTCATTTTTTCAGCAACTGAGAATGGCGGCTCGGAACCCTAACACTTAAAGTTCTTTAGTGGGGTTGCCATAGATGTACACAACTTATTCCTAGAGGACCATAGGCTTATAGCCTTGGAGCGCCCCGTCACAAGCGGCTCAGGGCCAGCACCCAAAATAGCACGACCATGAACCCATTTATCACAGAACAACAGCAATAGATGCGATGATACATTTCTCAGCTCTAGCTGACTACTTTCAGGGTCGATATATAGATATATAGGAGATAAGCTGACTTCCAAATTTCACTGGTAGCCGCGTGCTCAGGTGTACTCGCAACCTCGCAAACCTCCTGCGCGGGCCCAAAATTTTTCACCCAATAGCGCGGCAAGGTAAATTATCTCTCCCTTTCAAGTCTTCGACCCTCCATAGAATACTCCAAAACAACAATGTTGGTTTCCAACTTGCGACTGAGCGTTCGTGCTTTTGCCCGAAACGTTCCAGCTGCGTTCTCCCGAGTTGCTGCTCCTAATGTGCGATTCGCCTCCACTTTCGAGCGAACTAAGCCTCACTTGAACATCGGTACTATCGGTCACGTTGATCACGGTAAGACTACCTTGACCGCCGCTATCACCAAGGTTCTTGCTGCTAAGGGTGGTGCCGATTTCTTGGCCTACGATGCCATCGACAAGGCTCCAGAAGAGAAGGCCCGAGGTATCACCATTACCTCTGCTCACGTCGAATACGAAACTGACGCCCGACACTATGCTCACGTCGACTGCCCTGGCCACGCTGATTACATTAAGAACATGATTTCTGGCGCCGCCCGAATGGACGGTGCCATCATTGTTGTCGCTGCTACTGATGGTGTTATGCAACAGACCAAGGAGCACTTGTTGCTTGCGCGACAGGTCGGTATCCAGAACTTGGTTGTGTTCGTTAACAAGGTTGACACTGTTGATGATCCAGAGATGTTGGAATTGGTTGAAATGGAAATGCGAGATATCTTGTCCACTTACTCCTTCGATGGCGAGAACACTCCAGTCATTATGGGTTCTGCTTTGTGTGCATTGGAAGACCGACAGCCAGAGATTGGTGTCCAGGCCATTGAGAAGTTGTTGGATGCTGTTGATACTACTATCCCAACCCCAACTCGAGACTTGGACCAGGCCTTCATGATGCCAGTTGAGGGTGTCTTCTCTATCCCAGGTCGAGGTACTGTTGCCACTGGCCGAGTTGAGCGAGGTGCTTTGAAGAAGGGTGAGGAAGTTGAGATTGTCGGTTTCAACGCTAATCCATTGAAGACCACTGTTACCGGTGTCGAGATGTTCAAGAAGGAATTGGACCAGGCCCAGGCTGGTGACAATGCCGGCTTGTTGCTCCGAGGTGTCAAGCGAGAGGATATCAAGCGTGGTATGGTCATTGCCAAGCCAGGCACCGTCAAGGCCCACACCAGATTCTTGGCTTCTTTCTACGTTTTGACTGAGGAGGAAGGTGGCCGAAAGACTCCATTCGGTTCCCACTACCGACCACAGCTTTTCATCTCCTCTTCTGACGTTACCGTTGTGTTGACTTTCCCAGAGGGCGTTGATGAGTCTCACCAGGTCTTCCCAGGTGACAACACCGAGATGGTCTGCGAATTGGTCCACCCAACTGCTTTGGAGGTCAACCAGCGATTCAACGTGCGAGAAGGTGGCCGAACCGTTGCTACTGGTTTGATCACTCGAGTCATTGAGTAAAGGCAATAGTCTCCCCTCAATGACTTGTCCGCTGGACAGATCTATCCAGTTGTGTTAAATATTATTTTTATAAGAACTTTCTAATCCGATTTTGTATATATGATGAAAGAAAAAAGTGTGTGTTTTTTTGAGATAAAATGCGGCGGTTGATAACGTGCACGGTCATCATGACGCAGCAAATGGCACTGGGACCTTGGTTTCAAACATCGTTTGGAAACGATTGATCTGACATTCGTAACGACCATGGCGCAACGACTGGCGCAATCATTGAAAGATAGTCTTGGACTAGATGATGAATCAGTGCAGCAATTAGTCGGCCATGCTGAACGACTGGGAAACAGAGAGGAGCTCAAGAGTTGGCTAGCTGACTTTGTTGGCGCTGATTCTCCAGCTGGCAAAGACTACCTCCAACATCGATTTGGCACGCCAGCGCCTGTATCAACGCCTCGAGCACATACCCCTAAAAGAGTCGAGTCGCCAAAACCTCGTGGCCCAGATGTCACGTACCAGACCTCACAAAATTTCGTCTCGAGCGGCGTATGGGACCCGCACCAGAGCAAGAAACAGACGAAGAAGAAGTCAACCACGACAGCGAGCTCGAGCGCAAAAGCTCAAAATCAGATTAAAGTCGAATCGCTGAATGAAATTGATGCCGCATTGAAGCAGCTGGAAATTTCAGAAAGCAAAAGAACGAAATGCAATTGCATGGGTCAGCGTCATCCTGTGTTGGAAGTAGCACCTAACTGTATGAACTGTGGTAAGATTATATGTGTTAGGGAAGGGCTTGGGAAATGCACCTTTTGTGGCAAAGATCTAATTAGCTCTGATCAAATGGATGCAATCACGCAAATCTTGGAGTCAGAAAAGAATGAAATATCTGCTAGTATGGGCAAGAAGGCACGAGAAAAGGCGGAACGAGAGATTGGCACAACGATAAGTTCAAAGATCAAGAAAGCGCATGATGATGCGAATGAACGGCTTAACAGGCTCTTGAACTACCAAGCGACCGGGGCAGAGAGAACAAGGATCATAGACCAAGTAAGCGATTTCGAAACTCCCGGCTATGGGTTGAATCAGTGGGCGTCGCCTTTGGAGCAAGCACAGCAATTGAAGCGACAACAACGGCAGTTGAAGAAACTCGAGCAGGCTAGGTTATCTCGGCAAGGTCGGGGTAAGAAAGTGATTAGCATAGACATCAAGGGCAACAAGGTATACGCAAAGGAGGAAGCTGCCGAAGAAAGTGACGACAGTGATGGCTCTGAAGCTGAATCTACTCCACAGGCTGCCCCACAGCCTAGAATGGTCCACTGGGATCCATCGAATTACGGAAAGAATTTCATTCAGCCGGTAGCCCAGCCCACGAAGCCGGATAAGGGCAAGAGCAAGTTGAAGACACCAAAAGGGAAGGGTAAAGAAATAGATAAAAATGCGCAAACTGGAACTTCTTCCAATGTGGATGATGGAGAGACGCCTATCACTGTGAAGCCGCTGGGCGGAGTTGTCAATTTAGATGAAGGAGATCGCTATCTAGAGCTTTGATATCAGTATGTAACTAACGCTGCTCGCACAAGGTGCATTTTGAATTGCCAATTGACGCGAGTGCTGTGCTGTCTGTAACTACACGGTTTACTGAGTACCCACTCTGTAGGGTTTTTATGGTAGTCAAGGTTCTACCATGTTTCGTGGTTTGGTGTCGTGCGGCTCAAAAAACAAGATGAGATGTTTCTCAATGACCGTACAAGCGCTTCTGACTTTATGATCCGACCCATTTGTCTTCTAATTCATATTATCAGTATAACAGCACATGTGATTGTGCAGTTATCAACTGAAATAACGGCTGCGACGTTTCTTGAGCGCCACCCGTTTTTGCTCGATGGTATAACCAAGACGTTCTCCATAGGGTCGTTCCGAGGATTTGCGGGTAATTTTGACATTGAAACTATAAAGTTTCTTACCACAAACCCACTGGTAGTTATGCTTACTCCAGACACACCCATCAGTATTGGATATCTCGGGACAGAGACAAGTGAGTCTGTGCCGAAACCGCTAGTTGTGGTACAATCGCCTAAGGATGGACTACCAACGCTTTATAAACAACTGAAAGCACCGCGACATTTAGCACGAATGGACCGACGGGAAAAGCTGGGAGATGGAAGTGAAGGAGATTACTCTTATTATACTCAGGGCCAGGATAATGTAGATGTGTATGTGATCGATACGGGTGCATATGCGGAGCATGAGGAGTTCGAAGGGCGAATCAAGAAGCGGGTTGATTTTACAGGCGAAGGAGTAGGAGACATGAACGGACATGGTACACATGTGGCTGGGCTTGTTGGGTCCCGTACTTATGGCGCTGCCAAGAATGTGTCGTTAGTGGAGATCAAGGTGTTGACTGGCACAGGCACAGGCAACTTGTCGGCTGTGATAGCTGGGATTGAGTATGCTGCCAATGCTCGTAGGGAAAGCGGTCGCAAATCTGTGGCGAATTTGAGTCTTGGAGCCGGGTTCAATAGTCTGTTGAATAGTGCCGTCAATGCTGCAGTTGATTCTGGACTACCCATGGTAGTCGCGGCAGGAAATGCCAATACGGCTGCATGTGCTTCTAGCCCCGCCAGCTCAGTTCGAGCACTTACTGTGGGGGCCATTGATGACAGGTACGATACTATCGCCTCATTCAGTAACTGGGGCTCGTGCGTTGATGTGTTTGCGAGTGGCGTGATTGTCGAATCGCTCTCACATCAGGGAAATGGTACTGTTGCATTGAGCGGGACATCGATGGCTGCTCCTGTGGTGGCTGGAATAATGGCAATGTACATGGGTCTAGGAGAAGAGGACTATAGAGCTGCGACTAGGATCATGACGCTTTCTACTGCCGATGCCATCGAGAGACGCTCGGTACTCTTTCGACCACGCACGCCAAATAGACTTGCATTCAGCGGTGTTAGATACGACGAAGACGAGCAATCTGGAACTACCTCAGAGGAAAATCGTCGGCTGCGGTTAAATCTGAGAAAAAAGCTTGAGGAGTGGACTGCCGTTAGCGGGCCATCTCATCAGAAACCAGTAAATGTTGCAGGATAATACAGTGTAGACCTTGGAGCGTAAAAGATAAAGTTTTAAGCATAATTTAGACCGGCAGTGCAAATATTTTAAGATTATGATCAACGCTGAATCTTTTCAGCCCAGTCACTCCGGCTTTGGCCAGCGAATCAGCCGATTTTGGTCAATAGTCAGCCCATGCTTGGCCAGGGAACCACACGAGGCGCAGAACTTTACGTCTGATCCGGGAAACCATGTCCACACTCGGGGGTACAGATCTAGCTAGAGGTAGGAACTGTAGTTGCACTGAAAAAAATGGCAATGAGAACACTGTAGTGCAACAATTTTTTTTGTACATTTCTATGAAACAGTACATCATGGAACCTCAGATATTTGTGTAGAATGTTGCGTGATGTATTCAATTGACTATCGAAATAGGCCTAAAAAATCTGCATTATTGTGAATATGGCAATTGCCGAGAAGGAGGTGGTATTGAAACTCCGCGAGTCTTGGCATTCCCGCTAAGTGAGAGTCCAGACCCTTGATCATCCACACAAATTTTAGTCACCCTTCGGAAATACTCGTTTGTGGGGACCAAAGGAATCTCTACAGTCGCTCCGAATACTCGACATGCGGGTAAAACCAGGCAGAATCGGGTTGCCGGCCCTGCTTATGCGGGGCGCACGCGCTGCAGTACTAATATGTGGCTTGTGTGTGGCGAGCACTTTCCAGCCGCACCAGGGCAAACCGGATCAACGGCTCGACAGCATTCTGGGCCGTTTACATTTTGTTGTATCCAAGATCATATCCAAATGCGCAGTTTGATTTTGTGAGTGCTATGTGGTGCAAGGTTTTTCAGAGGGGCTATGAAAATGTTGTTTATATTTTTCCACGAAAACTGTAAAGGTACGATGAAAAAAAATCCTGCCATATTGAATCATAGCAAACAGCTCATAGGTTGATTTTTGCTCTTTACCTGAGCTAAACACAAAAAAGAGGAGCTTAAGGATATCCTGCCAAACTTAGTCAGGTCACTGTTTAATGCAAAATAACGATTTTATGCAAAGGGCTACACGTAAATGTGGTAATTATACATCGCTCGCCGTATAAAATACACACACGGCAATGCGCCATTTCCGGGACCGACCCGGTGTGAGCGGCGCAACCACGCATCCTGAATCTCCCGACTCACATAAAAAATCTTATATAAACTGCACCTCCGCAACACTTGCAATTTCCAACAGAACCAAGTCTAAGAACATCGATTCTTCCTGTCTACCCTGATACACAATGAAGCTTCCATCTGCCAAGGAACTCGACTCTTACAACCACGCCATTGCCGTCGGTGCGGTCAAAGGTGCTACCGCCGGTAGTCTTATCGCCGCAGGTGCCGGTACTTTGTTGCGACGACGTGGATTTTTCCGAACTTATAACAGTCCATTCGCCAAGACGATGGTTATCATTGCTCCAGTAATTGCTACCACAGTCACATTCATGGAGTTTGCTTCTCGACGATTCGAAGAGGAGAACTACGGCAAGGAGTTGCTGGAGATGAAGCACGAGGAAGAGTTGAGGCGACAGCAGCAGCCATTCTGGACCCGAACGAAGGAATGGGCTATTGACAACAAGTACAGAATCATCATGGGCGGCTGGGCAGCTTCCATCACTGGCTCGTTCTGGTACATCAACCGGGACAAGTACATGACCAAGCAGCAGAAGATTGTCCAGGCTCGAGTGTACGCTCAGGGCTTGACTGTCGCTCTACTAGTTGCATCGATGGCTTTGACCACTGTTTCTACTGGTGAGGAGCGACGACGAAAGCAGGCCCAGGAGGACGACCAGGCTTGGAAGCGAATCATGGACCAGGAAACTAAACGACTAGAAGCCAACCATGAAAACTTGCATTTGACTGCAGATGAGTTGCACTCGCATCACCGAAACCCTGCCCAGCAACACCCACAGCAGCAAGATTAGTTTGATGCACTTGTCTATTCGGAACGAAAGGAACGCCAGTTCTAAAATTCATTATTTATTATGATATGTATAGAGGAAATAAATTGAGAAAATAAATCCAAGCTCTACAAAGTTAATGATCCTTTGAATTGTCGTCGGTTGGTTCGGCAACTGCGTGCAATCTCGATAGCAACGAAGAGTGCCACCGGGCCGCAAACTGTGGAGAAAGAGACATCAAAAGTGCCTCACTTGTTTCGAATACCTGTTTATGACCATCTGCAGACTGCAATTGGCAGATTGTTAATATTAAACACATTTTGTTTCAACAGCAATATACCCATCCTTGGCCTGTGACGGACACAACAAATCTTTGTCCCTCTACAGTCGTGATGTTCAGACACGGCGTGCCATTGTGAGTATCAGGCGCTACGGAATTGAGCATATCTGAGTACTCCCTCAAGACAGCTTCATACTCTTCATTCTGGTTAACAAGCTTCATGAGAGCACACTTGTCGAAAAGCTGATTGTTGTTCCTTTGTTGAGTCAACACGCTCGGGCAAAGCGGATAGTTCAAATGGCGCGCTTGTTCAAAAACACAGCCTTTGGCTGGCGATTATACTTTTTCAACTCGAGTGAAAAAAAAAATCAACAGCGAGAATTGTTCTTATTTTAAACTTCAAATATAAATGATGTGTATGATACAGTCTAGAAAGAGTTCTCGGTCGAGTCCTTGCCGGTGGATTTTGTGCTTGAAGAGCCGGACATGACGGAAGAGATGATGCTTTCGTAGTAGTTGGCGCCAGACCACTTCTGGTGAGTCAAGACATCGCACCCGGATGCCTTTTCTTGCTTTTGAATAAGGTCGACATATGCCTTCATGCCTTCTGTCTTGAATGCATTTGACAGTTGCCAAGTGGTGAGCGCTGTGGAATGCAAGCCAGCAAGAGAAATAAGTTGCAGCACAAACCCAGATTTGGCAAGCTCCCATACAAACTCCTTGAGATCCTTATCAGAGAATCCATGAGCAGACCAATTGAATGAAGGCGAGAGATTATAAACGAGCCATTTTCCTGGATACTTTTCGTGAATCTTGGCAGCAAACGACCGAGCCTGTTCAAGGTCAGGCTTCTTGGTCTCAAGCCATAGTAGATCAGCATAAGGTGCAAATGCCAATGATCGTTTAAGTGCAGCTTCAATACCACATCGGACATGGTGGTATCCCTCTCTAGTTCGTGGAGCCTCCCAGTCGAAGAAAATGTCTTCCCCAAGCACTTCCTTGGTAATCTGCTTCATCTCAAACAAGCTCTTACCCTTGGCCTGCTCTTTGAATGAGGCAATCTTATCAGATTTGCCGGATTTTTGCAGCTCCATCTCTACTGCTTCACCATATGTGTACAGCTTGGCGTTCTTGGTCCACTCAGACTCCAAGAGGTCAATCTCGTCGCCGGTCTTGCCCTGTGCCTCTGCCTCGACGAGCACCTCTGCAAGCGGCCGTGTAGGCTCAATGACACCTAGAATGAACTCGTGGTCAGATGGATCAATCGAGCTACTAAGCAAGTTACCAGATTCGGAGTCTGTTCGAGCAATGACCAAGTTGGAGGTGCCCATAATATCCCATTGCATTCGAGTGGCATGCAATCGCGAAATGTGCGTCGAAGTTGGCACCAAAACCTTGCCGGCCAAATGGCCACACTTCTTACCACCATGAAGCTGGTCCTCGAGATGAATTGCCGCGGCACCACGCTCAGCAAACAGCTTAGCGAGCTTCATAACAGCGCCCGTGCCACCATGACCAGTGTCAGCGTCGGCAATGATTGGTCGCAAATAGTCGATTCTACCCTTGCCGTCAGACGTGCTCTTGGTTCGTTGTTCTGCAGATAAGGACATCCACTCATGGAAAGCCTTCTTATCATGCATCAATTGTGCTCGGAACAGGCGGTCGACCTGATTTGGCACGGTGTCGTATGGGTAGTCGCCGAAATCTGGACTCACTTCATTAGTCGTCGTCAAAACACTGGAACATGCCCATCCAGATACATAGACAATCTCTTGGTTGGCAACAGATTGAGTCATTTGAACGGGATCAATAGAGCCGATGGTATGAACTGGCTTTCCCTCCTTGGCCCGTGCTGAGAGTAAGTTGAAGAGCTTGTCAGCCTGAGCAGACGACGGATACTGAATAGGCAATGTGCCCCGGTGAATTGCCACCTTGTGTGCATCATATGGTCGCTTGATGTCCTTGAATCGAGGGCTGGCCCACCACTTCTCAATCTCCTCGACCTGGCTCTGCAGAAACTTGTCCTCGTCGGCTTGTGTGGGGTATGGGAATCTGGAAATTGTTGAGACCATGCGAAGGTTCTTTGCTCGTGTCAGCATTTGCCGGGAAGTTCGCGAGATAACTGATCTCATTTTTGAAATATAATGCAAAAGAGTCCAAGACTGCACTTTAATATCTAAGTGCTGTGGAAGAGTGAAAGACTTGTGAGTGGGGAACGTGGAGAGTGCGAAGCGAGACTCGGCTCCGAGCCGGAACCTCGCTTAATCGCGGAACAGCCCACGTTGAGACCACGGTGAGGGCTCCGAGACCTAATACGCTCCAAGATCAAAGCATTCGTCGTGTACACCAACGCGAGACAATTATTAAGCTCGATGCCATACATTCAGATAAAGTCGTAGTATTACCTTCGCGTTCATACATGGCTGTTGTACAACTTTGTTTGAATTTTTGATACCAATTATGCATAACATACTTATAACAATATCATACTATTCTTTACGCAAACATGCGAAATCACGGATAAAAATCCTTGGCATTAACTACCTAGGATCAAAAGAGTGTGTTTCGACGAATTTCGCGAAAGTTGACGCCTTCCGACGCTCAGAGACCTCGTGCCAAAAAGCTAACATGACAAGAAGGTACTCTTGGAAAGGAGTGTCACAGTTGAAACGATATCGCAAAGCGTGAACAATATAGCGCATTTACTCAATGAAGCAAGCAATTTGTGCTTCATCGGCTGGGTCACGCCAACCTAACCAAGTGGCCCCGCGGTGGAGCAGTTGTCGACAAAGTGACACGACAATCGAAGAAAAGACGTCGAACAGTCTCTTGAGAGCTTGGATGCCGGCACAATGGGCACAAAGGTAACATGAAAGCCATGTAAGGAGAGGCAAGTAGGTAGTCAGGCCACCACTTGCCGACAAACGACAATTCGCGTCCGTGGAGGAAGAAACAGGTAAGAAGGCGGGCACAGTTAGGGACAGCAAATGCACTCTCTCATTCGAAATAAAGCAGTAGGAGATTGACTAATCGAGGATATTTGCATTGAGCTGGCGCACAAGTGGTCGATCCCGCGGGGCGCTCTAGCAAACTCCAGCGACAGAGACAGGTCCCGAAAATAGGGCCAACCCTGGCTCAAGAGCTCATGTTGGAACTGACCAAATACATAAGTGTGAGCAAAGCAATCGTTGTGGATAAGAAGGTAGATGCGTTTCGCGCGTTGAGCAACGAGTTGCCTTCAGGATATCAGCATTGATAGGTAACCTAACCACGAATATCATGGCTCTGAGGCTCCAGATAGATAAGTTTAAAGATAATATATTAAATGTGTTCGATATGTATATAGAAGTATGTAATTGTGTTCGTGTTTGAATAGGTTATACTTGCAGGTTTCAGAGAAAAATAAGAGAGGATACAGCAGCCAGTGGAATCAAAGTATTACCGCCAAAAGAGAAGCTAGGCAGAAAGCAATCGATACATGCTTCGATGCAGCACCATTGGACTGTAAAATTCCAGATTCATTTGGAGC
>JAKTSG010000084.1:0-23616 GCA_030580095.1 Blastobotrys petasosporus | reverse complement strand
CGCTTCAGCTACTGGGACTGGCGGTGCTGGAGGCGTTATCAATCCGGCAATGGCGTTGGTCAAGCCCTTAAGGCCCGCCATCAAGTCCTGATGCTGCGCTGCATTCTGCTTCATCTGCGCGGCATTCTGCTGCAGCAAGGCGTCCATTTTCGCTTCAGTAGCACCAACGTCATCAATAAGAGCGTCGTGGTAAGAACCCTGAGAGGCATTGTCATCGCTGTCGGTAGCGGTAGCGGTAGCGGTAGCTTCGGTAGCGGTAGCGATCGCGGTAGCTTCGGTAGCGGTAGCGATAGCGTCGCCCTTGCTTCGAAGTTTTGGTCCCATAATAACGCGTAACAGTTAAAGTCTTTTTTTTGTAGGTTTTTGACTTGCAATCAACTAAACTTCGTAGAAGTTGCAATTATTCGAATAAATGTGCTTTCCGTTGCGCAAGTAACTGACGTCAAGGTCTCTTACTTAATAGGTTTTATCAATACAATTAATCTTAATAGTTTTCAACTCAACTGGTTCCTTCCAATTCGAGTAACTGTAGATAAGATCTTAATCGTAAATCGATAATAGACTTTAATAAGGTAAAAGGCCGTGTATTCAATAATAGTTATTCTATCTTAATTACATTAACAAAAATCCTTAAGTGGTGCTCCCACTAGCGCTGCGCGCGCGGTTACACATGACGAAAAGTGTGGCTAGTGCGAAAACTCTAGTCACCTTCCGAGACACACCTATCCTTGAGCCTATTATACGAGAGATATTGAAAAACTGGGAGAGAATATATTACAACTAATCAATTAACGATGCATAAACCAAAAAAATAAACAATGGCTTTCCCACTCTACTGTGGAGAAGCGTTAAACTTCATTCGGATACCCATTGCGGCAAGCTCAGAATCCAAGTACTTGAGCACGAATGGAATAGCGACGGTAGCAATGTTTTCACCGCCCTTGAATCTCGTACCGAGACCATCCTCCCACGTCTCCTCTGCTGGGCTAGGAGCACCACCAATGGCTCGGGTAGCACATCGTCGACATCGCACCACGGCGGAAGAGCCGATTCGCGGTACCGATGTCTGTGTAGTGAGAATAGAACCGCAGTCCTTGCACAAATGAGCTTGGCAGTAATCGGAACAGTTCATCAATCGGTCCTGTAGTAGGAATGCAGTTCCGTGACCAATCAATGCATCACGTTCCATCTCACCTACTCGGATACCACCAGATCGCTTTCGACCCTTGACAGGCTGCATGGTGAGTCGGTTGACTGGACCAGTGGATCGCACCTGGAACTTGTCGTTGACCATATGTCGCAATCGCTGGTAGAAGACCAATCCGACGTAGATATCCACTCGCAGTTCCTCACCCGTGACACCAGAGTACATGGGCTCGTTGCCGTGATAATTGTACCCGGCCTTGATCAGCTGCTCACCGAAATGGTCGGCTGCAGTGTGCTCTTCGCTAAACATGAACGGTGTAGCATCCTGGGCAAATCCATGCAAAGCACCGGACTTACCTGCCAGACTCTCGACGAACATACCAATGGTCATACGCGAAGGGAAAGCGTGCGGGTTGATGATAATGTCTGGCTGAATACCCGTCTCGGAGAACGGCATGTCTACCGTTGGCCATTTCTGCGAGCAGACACCCTTTTGACCGTGACGAGACGAGAACTTGTCACCAATATTTGGTGATCGATTCACTCGGAACTTGATGGTGAGCGACTGGAACTCCTTGTCGCCGTCATCACCAAGCAACTTGACTTCGTGTACGTATGCAGGCTCGGAGCTCTTGTAAAGCTTGACCTTCGTCTTGCCCAACGTCTCATCGTAGTATGCAATCATAGGAGTACCCTCAGTCATGAGCGTTCCGACAATAGGAAGACCATCAACGTCTAGCTGCTCAGGCCACTGTGGATCGTAGTTGTCAGGACCAAAGCCGAAATGCTGAGTAATTGGATCACCCTTTCTTCGTTTCAGGCCAAGGTCGACTTTTTCAACCTTGTATACTGACCCGTGTCCGAATCCACGCTCCAATGCAGACTTGTTCAAGATCATGGCGTCGTCCATATCGTAACCAGTGTAAGAAATGACTGCAACAACTGCGTTTGTGCCGTTGGGGAACTCATCGAATCCGTACTCGTCATAAAGCTTGGCTCGCACGATTGGAGATTGACCAGTTTGCAGCTGATAAATTTTGTTGTCTGAACGGTGTGCCAACGCCGTACCTGGGGTACCCATAGTTTGTTTACCCATCTGGCATTGGTACATATTTCGTGGAGACTGGTTGAAATCTGAGAATGGAGTCATGTTTGCGAGAATGGAAAAGATGTTTGTAGGTGAGTATTCGACGTGGCTGTGGATATTGGACTCAATCTCATCCGGCGAGACGGCAATGTTCATGTATACTTGCTCAAATGGTCCCACCCAGTCTTCCTTGTCTAGTGGAAGATACTTGACAGGACGCATCATTCGTGCTTGTGTAGAGAAGAGGAACAGACCAGGGTACTGACCGTTTCGCGATTGAGGCACATAACCAATTTCGAGGTCAAGTGGAATGTCATGACCGCCTTCAATCTTCCAGAGACGAAGGCTGTCTGCTACACGCTTAGCGGTGGCATGCGAGCAGTAGCCCACGATTCGACCGTCAATTTGTACACAAGACGACTCCACACCAGCAGGTAGCGCATCAGCACTGCCTACACCCAGCGACCGAAGCACAGCAGGTAGTGCCGAAACGTCACTTGGTTGCGTCGCAATGACACATTTATGCGCCAAATGGTTCAACAAACCACATGGAGAACCATCGGGAGTGTGCACAGGACACAAGAATCCCCACGACTCGGGAAGCAGCTTTCGAACAGTGGTGGTCTTGAGCTGGGCGAAGAAAGAACCTCGATGCACCATACGGAAATGAGCCAAAAACCGATGAAAGTTAATCTTCTCCGCGACAACCGTGTAACCAGACGTTTGCTGCAAATCTAGACCGGTGTTGGAGACCAAGTTGCCTGTGGAAAGGAAGTACTGCAACTTTTGACCAATGTTCTCCGACGATTTGTCTAGCGTCCTTAGAATGTACTTTCGGTCTGTAAAGTTGATTGCATTATCTCGATTAACATCGATTGTGATTTGGTTCTTGAAACTCTGGAGGTACTCGTCGATCTTCTCCTTGATAATCATACCGTAAAGGAAACCTCCGAGAAGAATCTCCTGGTGCTGAGCACTATCTGGGTTATCTGGGCAGCATTCTCCAGCCACCAACGCATAAAGCTTTCGCACCATGAACAAAAGCATTCGGAACTTGTCCTCGTTATTTGGCAAGTGGACGAGAACGATTCTTCGCAGTACTTCCTTGCCGACCTCAATGTCTGACACATCCGGAGTGGCACCCATAACGATTCGGAACTTGTCACCAAGGTATTGAAGAGTCTCCTGCTTGCCGTAGAGGTTGTATGTACTCTGATAAGATCGTAGCAAAAGCTCAAGTCGATCTGTGAGGAAAGAGTTGCCAGTCTCTGTGCCAACAATACCGTCGAAAATTCCTCGGTCGTTAGTCTCCACTAGTGCCTTCAAGATCATCATCACTGGGACCAAAAACTCATTCTTTCGCCACGAAAACCGGAATGTGACATTGCCATCGTTCAAATAATGCAAAACGTTGGTCTGGGACGTTTGGTCAGGTCGCACAGATCGGATCTGGATACCAAACTTGGAGTATGAGGCGCCTCGATTTTCAAACGATGGTCGCACAATGGCCATGGGGTGGTTTCGTCGCTGCACAATCAACATTCGGATGAGCTTTTCGATACCATTGACAATGAAGTAACCACCGAGCTCTTCGCTCTCCTCTTTCGCAGCTACGAGCTCAGCTGGGCTCATTCCTTCTAGTCGACATCGGTTCGAGCTCAGCATGATAGGCACCAAACCGGCTTCTCGCTCAACCACTTCCTCTGGTCCGTCGTTGACAGAGTATACAAACTTCAACATCATTCGTGCTCGATACGTCGTCATTCGTTCTCGACATTCTGATGGGAAAACTTCTCGCTTGACAGTCAATCGATCTTTATCCGAAACCTGCGGCTTCATCAATTGCACATTCTCGACTCGGACTAAAAAAAACGTTAGCCTTTTTCAAAAATAAATCTCATCACATACAAGTAAGCTTGTTTCCGAGCCTCGTAGGATCTTTGCTATCGAATACCGTCTTTGTGCCGATATCCTGTACACCCAGGTTGAGCAGTCCACCGCCTGGTCCGTCCATAAGCGCATTGAACGAGCCAATGTGCGGTGTGATCGCTGCCTCGAGCATTGGATATGCTGATTTATCCTTGGGCGCATTCTGGAACCTCGCCTCTCGGTCGAGGGTATGGAACGACACCGTCATTGGTTGTATTTGGTATATGGGTTAGAAATAATGGTCGCTTTGGCGATGGAAAAAAAAAAATCTCGGCTTCTATCTAGACATCTTTAAATTTTTTTGCGCGCGCGCACGTCGTTGGTGGTGTAGTAAAACTCTCAAAAGCCGCACTTACTCGCTATTACTATTCTTCAAATGGCTAAATCCCACTATGAATACGTGAAGGAGTTTGAGCGTGAAAACTATTTACTGAGAGATACATGGATAGTGGTACGGATTGACGGACGTGGGTTCCATCGATTCGCAGATCATTATCGGTTCGAGAAGCCTAATGATATCAGGGCGATCAATGTCATGAACGACTCGGCGACCGCTTTGCTCAAAAGCATGCCTGAGATTGTCATGGCGTACGGCCAGAGTGACGAGTACTCGTTTTTGTTGCGCAAGAACGCCGAACTCTTTGAGCGCAGGGAAGCGAAGCTTGTGTCGACGTTTGCGAGCACATTCACAGCATTTTACATGGCACATTGGCCCAAGTATTTTACAGAACAGCCATTGGACATGTCTAGACTACCCACATTCGATGCACGGTGCGTTGTGTACCCCAATATTGATTCGGTGATGGACTACTTCAAATGGAGGCAGATCGACTGCTATATCAACAACATTCACAACACTGCATTCTGGAACTTGGTCCTCAAAGGTGGGGTTGCCAGAGACGAGGCTCAAAAGAGCCTCGAGACGATATCGACGAAGGAGAAAAACGAAGTTTTGTTTCAAAAATTCGGCATAAACTACAACAACGAGCCTGATATTTACCGCAAGGGCACTATCGTTGTGAGGGATTACGAGCAGTGGGATGCGACTGCCGAGCCTCTGTCCAAACGACAATTAGACCGGCTGACCAAGAAAAGCAAAATCAGTCTCAATACCTTGCATGTGGAAATTGTCAAGGACTCGAGCTTCTGGAGTGAAAGGCCATGGTTGTTTGCCTAATGGACATAGCTCCGCCGCAATATAGAATTATTCTCTCTAGGCCCTCCAATTATTGCCGAAAACTCGGCAGACTGTCTTCTATAACGATTTATTGGCAATACTTTGAAACTTGACAAAGTTGACGAGAGCCGCAGCCAATGCGGCTTCCGAGCGTGCGCTGTTTGTTATTGCCTCCTTTGGCATCGCAATCAAACCTTGATAAGATGCCACAAGGTCGGTTCCAACCTGGCGCTTATTTTTGTACTAAAACAATATCCAGTCGGGTGAACAACAACCATGGGTTTCCCCGAGAATGTTTTCAAATACCAGGTCTCGAATGGCGGCGAAACAGCTCAAGAAGTGGCAGCACATCTAAAGCATGAGATTGTCAAAAATTTCAACCATACTAGTAAATACGAGTTTTTGGAAATTTCTACAGACAGCACTTGCTTCGTTACTGCCGAGATTTGGGATGCAGTCGAGCCTCTGCTTGCAAGTTGTCCTTCCTCGTACTTGCCCTGGATCGTCAAGTACCAATCACTGGACTCGCTAGTAGTTGCTTGCACTAGAAGCCGTGGGCATGATTTGGTTCAATCATTGTACGAGAAGCATATATCATTGAGCCTGCGTCCGTTTGAAGGTCGTATTGGGCTTGGTACAAAGTTACAGTGCAGTCCCGGCAATGTGAATCAAACACAGAGAGCAGACATTGTTGCTTATGACCAACAAACCGGGTCTCGGCGAATCATGGCGGAGATTCTGCTTTGCCAGTCTGTGGAATTTGGCATGAAGCAAATGTTAGCACAGCTATACATTAACAAGGACATCAAGCTATTCATATTGGCATTTTTTATCATCGACAAAGGTTCATTCTACCATGTGTTGCAATTCTACACGACTGTTCTCAAGGGTCCGGGAGTATATGGTTCGAGAATAGGATCAGATTTTGAATACAGTTTGATTGGCGAGCAGTACTGTCCAAATGGAAGCAACGAGCCAGTTGATTTTGTGGGGGATATGAGATCCACGTCAGATGCAGAACTCTACCTGGTTGATGAATTTGTAGGGTTATATAACACTGACGCGAGTAGACCTGTTCGAATGAAAGTCATCCCTACATCTATGAGTACAAAGTTGGACCTATCGGAAAACTCTCTTGATTCGAGACGGGATCTCACATTTGATTTGGCGCCTTACCTTGATGATGATTTGAAAGAATGTGAAGCGAAGTTGAACGTGAGAGCGATATTCGCTTCGATAAATCAGCTTGACTTGGATTGGGGCGGCGGAGCGTATCGATTGCTGAGTTTGGAAGAAACAGAGATTGTGGATGACCGAGACTCACGGTTTCATGACTTGGTCAAATTAATCTATGAAGATGAGCTTGCTGCGGAAGATGGTAGAGAGAGATTGGAAGATCCCACATTCAATGAGACGGACGGGGAGTATTAGAAAGAACACAAATGATAATCAGACAGTTTTATTTTGATATACATGTTAACAAATAAATAAGAATGCAGTTACTTTCAGGTGGTTAGTAATATGAGATTTCGTACTCATTGACGGTGGCTCGCGGACCATTAGGACCCGTGAGCGAGTACCGCTCGTCTTTGTAGTAGATGTACTCGCTGGCACTTTTGATGGCAGACTTGAATTTGGATGCAAATACTCGAAGCTTGTTACGCTTGGATGTGGTACTGACGGAGGCGGCAGATGTGGTAGTAGACATTTTGTTGTATGCGAGCTGTGGAAAGTAGCAGTGAAGAGTGATAGTAGAAAAGGGGAAAACCAGGAATTGTGCTCTTTAAATACGATTCTGAAGACTTTCTCATTTCCGAAATATTTACCGTAGATGGTAAATCGCTGTTTGATGAGCTGCTTCAAGATTATATTACGATCAGATCGATTACTGCATCAAGTACGTCCAAGGAGTAATATACGAGGATTACTTGTATCATCAATTGCTCGTTATTCATACCATTACAGGAAATACATCCAAAATTATATTGGCAATATATAAAGGGCCAATTCCCCAACTACGTCCTTCCTCCTTACACCCAACTCGAAACAATGTTCTCTAAAGTCTTCCGATATTCTACCTCAACTTTGGCCAACACTGACCCACGTGCAGTGAAACAGGTCATCGACTCTATTTCTACTGACGCATTCCGTATGCCAAGTGAAATATTCTCTCAAATTGGCGAGCTCTACCGCAAAGTGAGTGTCCTTCCGGTTCTTGATGTTTGCGAGCGATTGGATTCTCAATGGGAGACTGAATACTTGGCCACTAAAAACTACATTAAATATATCTGACACGCATTTCTAAAACATATATATAAACATATTTAATATATTTTCTCATTTCCAAAATGATTACCGTAGATGGTATATCGTGTTTGATGAGCTATTTTGAGATTATATTGCGATCAATGAGCCGCACCTCTAGCTACGGAAAAAAATCGACGGTCATCCCCGATCAAAAGGTATGGATTCAGTGCTAAATAGATTTTTGGTGATTAAAGGGTCTGTATTTAATAACAGTAGCTTCTTTCAATGTCTACGGCTTCAGTGTGAAATCGTAAGATCAAGTTTCTCCACTCCACATATATATATAAAGGGCCAATTTCTCAGCTACAGAGGTTTTCAATGACCGAGACTCACGGTTTATGTACTAGGCTGAAGGTGGCATTAACGGTGAGCTTGCTGCGGAAGTAGAAGGAGATATATGATCCCCGAGAGAGGATCCGACATTCGAGACGGAATGTTGAGTATTAGAGCAAAGGACACAAATACTAATCAAGCAGTTTATTTTGATATACATTTTAACAGATAAATAAGAATGTAGTTATTTTCAGGTGGTTAGTAGTATGAGATTTCGTACTCATTGACGGTGGCTCGAGGACCATTAGGACCCGTGAGCGAGTACCGCTCGTCTTTGTAGTAAATGTACTCGCCGGCACTTTTGATGGCAGACTTGAATTTGGATGCAAATGCTCGAAGCTTGTTACGCTTGGATGTGGTGCTGATGGATGCGGCGGATGTGGTAGACATTTTGTGCTGTGTTATGTGTGGTGTAGAACGTAGCAGTGAAGAGTGATAGTAGAACAGGGGAAAACCAGGAATTGTGCTCTTTAAATACTATTGTGAAGACTTTCTCATTTCCGAAATATTTACCGTAGATGGTAAATCGCTGTTTGATGAGCTATTTCAAGATTATATTACGATCAGATCGATTACTACAATAAGTACGTCCAAGAAGTAATATACGAGGATTACTTGCACCGGCAATTGTTCTTTTATTGCACCTTGTTCATACCAATACAGGAAATACATTCAAAATAATTACAATCGCAATATATAAAGAGTCAATTCCTCTTTCTCCTCCTTCTTTCTTTACCACACAGAAATCAAAATGTTCTCCAAAGTCCTCCGATACTCTAACTCATCCTTGATCCAGACTGACCCACGGGCAGTGAAGCAGGTCATCGACTCTATATCCACTGATACATTCCGTATGCCAAATGAAATATTCTCGCAAATTGGCGAACTCTACGGCAAAGTTACTGTCCTTCCAGTTCTTGACGTTTGTGAACGCTTGGACGCTCAGTGGGAAACTGGCTACACGGCCGCTAAAAAACTACACTAAATTTATTTGATATGTGCATTATTTAACCATATATAAAAACACAAATTAATTTTGAAATATCTTGCATAATAATATTACTGGCCTCATGAAACACAACACACTGATCAAAAACTTCCAAAATGCAAATATATATTTTTATAACTAACTAACTTCCTTGAGTTCTAGGATTATACGGCAACACTCTTGCCAATATATTCCGCTTGAGGTTATCCTTCACCTTACACCTCAACTGCGCCCACCCATCTGCAAAACAGTGGTGTCCGGTATTACTGCAACAGGGCTCACCGCACACCGCCATCGTGCGTCGGACGTCGCCTCGTTCGACAAAATAGCTCTTGGCCCGAACAACATCAAACACCAGCACGGGGCCTTTCATTTCTTCAAGCTCTCGTAGCATCACATTGAGAATCATTTTATCTCTACCAATAGCTTTTTTCGCCGCCAGCTGCAAGAGTGTCTTGGCAGGGACACACTCCCGTTGCTGGACGACGAGACGGTCAGGACCCAAGTAATGCAAACACTGCGACTCGCCGTCGTTTGCAACGAGTTCCCCCGCCAACGTGGCGTGGATGAGCTCGGCGTGGCGTTTCACGTACAACTCGTAGTCCCTGTGAGTGGCAAGGATAATATCAAGTTTGTTTGATGCAGTAGCCGCGATGAGAGGCTCATGCGACCCAGACACGAGAAGCGGAGAGATGATGTCGGCCGGTACAGTAGCTATAGATTGTGGACTCTGCATTGTGTATGGGAAGAAGAAGAAGAAGAGAAAAGAGGAGGAACAGAAATCTTATAGTGGTTGTTATATTGGTGCAAGTCTATACTTGCCTATATGCGTAATAGCGCCGCACCAGTAATCTTGCACACTTTTTTAAACACATTTTTGAAAAACAAGATCTAATCGCGATGGAAAATTCGATGATTGAGATAAGACTAGAGTTTACCAGTGATCGGGAGAGTTTACTAAAAATAAAGCTTTGGCTGACACTGGACCTGATTATACGCATGGGAAATGGGAATACAAAACTTGCATAAGGTTTTCTGATATGAATACTTGGTACTCGCTAGAATAGATAAAGTGTGAGATTTGTGCTGAATCACTTCCTAATAATAGACGCCCATCTCATCTCTCCACTCATCGGCGTAAATCACAGTCCTGGTTGAGTTTGACTATAAATTAATACACTTTGGAGACATGGGGCCAGGCCGCCGCCGCCGCTTTTACTCAGGGCAGTGCACGTGTATTGGGAGTAGTGGTGGTGGTTAATTAGGGTCTGTTTATCTTCAAGGCTAAGGAATAAATAAAGATATTGGAGTCAAGTAGGGTTTATCGAGCTGACCCATAATATGTATCACTTACGTCATAGCCGATGAGCCAGTAGTCAACAGTCCTCGACCATATTCATGGCTAAAAAGATACCACATTCTAGTTTGTTTATTGGAATATCAAAAGTCAGCAACTGTATTTTGATTCAAGATGACGATCATTATGAGACGCGTTCGTTTACTAGTTGACTAATCAGGCAAATGCACGCTGTTTCAATCATTGTCGCACACACCCACAATGAATAACTGAACAATCCACAACGTTCCATGCACTCCATTGGTATTCATTCATGAGTCTTTTTAGGCTCAAAAGCCGATTTGCATTTTATGCAGAGCCCTTGCATATGATATCATCGCGATAACGCACAAAAGTGTAATGCTCGATTCGAGTGAGTTCTGATGTCATTGGACTTTTTTTTATTCTGAAAAAACTGCTCGAGTAGAATATGAGATTTCTCGAGATCATCAAAACACTTGATGACCTCGTTTTCACATTGGTATGCTTCCATTCTACACCGGTTAAGCTCATGGAAAACCGTCGCTTGCTCAGTTGCTACCGTGACGCGCAGCCGCATAAGGGGTTGCCCCAACAACCACGCGTTTCTCGCGTCGTTGGACGACACACTGTTGAACAACTCAGAAGTACACTCAAGATACTAGAATAAAAAAACATGATACAAAATAAATATGAAAAAATCCTCCAGTTCCAGAACGCCTCATGGAGAATAATAAACAATGAGGCGTTGGGAAACAGCTCAGGTTTCATCCATCAATAAACACGCGTGTTTAACAGGAGGCTCAAACCTCAATAACATTTCCCGTTTAGGAACTGCAGGTATTTGTTCTTGACCCTTTGAACCGCACGCCGCGTGTCAGATCATGGCGACTTGCCTCACCAAATGGTGATCTTTTAGAGAGAAAAAAGGGGCTTTTAATGTGAGATTTTTTCTTCTTCTTATCCGTTATGTGGAATGTATTCAATAAGCTTTTATAACTCAAGAATATATAAAGTGTCGTGGTTGCCTCACCTCTCTTTCCTTCCCTCTCTACTTCATCCATACCAGCCGCGTAATAACCCACACGCGACGACTACGCGACAATCACTTCCTCAATTTGCGCCTTGCACGTCGTTTACTGAGTTTCCTGCATATCCGAACTCGAATAGGAAAAAGCAACCGAAATTTTCCAAAGGAGACTATATAGGGCCTTACTACGCCATTCTTCAACCTTTCCCAATTTAATTTATTCTCCAAACTTACTAACACACTATATACCCTCACAAACGATGAAGACAGCAATGCCCAATCTACATCTCAATCTAAGCAGCGTGCCTTCGTACGCTCAAATGAGCTGCTCGACAGAAGCTCGCTCCGACAATGGCGGGTCCTCGCTACAGCAACCATTGTCCACACCCACAATGCCCATTACACCCATGGACCAAGTATACGCGTCGCGTGGGATGCAGCGCATGAACTCTGTGTCCAGCACCAGCACAATTATGAGCACCGACGACGAAGACGGCATGGGCGATGGCCCAGATACAGAATGGTCACAGAGCGAAGACGACTTGCTGATGGCCGTGTACCAGGACATTGCCGAAAACCCCACGGTGGCGCCATTCGCCGGCCGAGTGCCGCCGTCGGGGATTGTGCAACGGGTCGCAAAGCAAGTGCTGAAACGGGCTCCTCGCGAGGGAATGAGTTTCCAACACACGCTGGGCCATGTTCGACGGCGGTTGCTGTTGCTGTGTCACTTGCAAATGCAACGCCAGCCGCGAATCGACTCGCCAGCTCCTGCTCCTCAGGTCAACTTCAATTCCCAGTTTGGATTCGGTACCCAGACCAATTCAACCGGTCAAATGGGCACTCCGGCTCATTCCAGACCTACTACGCCGGTGGACCAAATTATGCGAAACCAAGAAATCCATTCATGGCTCATGCAACAGCAGCAACAAGCGCCGCACCATCAGCAGCAGCAGCAGCAGCAGCAGCCCATCCAAGCGCCATCGCCTCCGCCGCAGGTCCAATTCCAGTTCCCACCACCGCCGAGACCATTGGCATCTCCATTTCAAGAATCGTTGGCAAACTCAGTACCTTCACAGCTACATACTTTCCCAGCTACACCTTCACTACAGCCGGCTGCTCATGATCCATTCCCCAACTACACTGCACACCGCAAGCGGGAATCGTTGAAACTGAAGCGAGGAATGAATGCTTGATGTTATTTCACTCCTTTATTATACTTGATTAGTATCATATATATACAAGAATCTTTCATCTCCAGTAGATCTGGAAATGGAAGTAAATTTTTTATCATGTCTTATTTATTTTGAAAAGAAAAATGTACAGTGGAATTTCGATGAATAATGGAAATCGTATCAGGGTCGTTAAATAGTTTTGAAGAAAACACTTGGATGTTTTAATGCAGTCGTTTTATTGGTTCTGCCACTTCTCGTGGAGCAATGTGATGGCCCTTATTAGGACCTGGCCATTGTGGCGGCAGAATACCTGCTTTTTTGAACAGTCGAGCAACAGTTTCTGAGGGCTGGGCACCTACACCGATCCAGTACTTTGATCTGTGGAAGTCGATTTTAATGTCCTTGACGGGCTTTTCTCCTGCTAGTTGTTGATCTCGAGTGAGTGGTGCCGGGATGGGGTTGTATGTGCCAATGACTTCGATGGGTAGCTTGTCACGACCGGACCGGGCCCGAGCAACGACGATGTTGTAGACAGGAGCAAACTTTCTGCCAAATCGCGCCAGTCTTATTCTTACTGATCCTTTCATTGTATGATGATGATGATGATAGTTATGATGCGTGTGTGGTGTGGGTTTTTGAAAAATTTTGTGTAGTGCGCACACCACACGCGCGGCGCACCCTCGATAGTACTATAGACCTACGGGTATGAGAAGAAGGGCTGAAATGTTAGTGCTGGTTGAGGCACAACTGTGAAATAATATTATTCGCAGTGCACTTCGTATTTGCCGCTCCCCAACAAATATCACACGTGTATGATAACCACTTGTGTGAATTCAGTGCTAAGTGTCAAATGTGTTCGATTCCGCTCAAACTAGAAAAAACGTCAATGACGGCGGGTATCCCGTTATTTTCCACATATGTACTCAAATGTAACACACATAGAAACTCCAGCGGAAGCAATGAATTTTGCATAATTTGACAAGCTCCACCTCATTTAAAAAAAAGCGTTTTCTTTTGCTGTTTTAGCCGTGCCAAAACTCTGTTCTTCCGTTTACCCCGCAAAATCCAGGGACCTATGTGAGAAGTACAGTGAAAATTTTTCTTGGATTCTTCTGCCGTTGCTGTCTTGTACTGCAATATTCCGGGGTAATTTACCGGTGGATCTAAATGGTATATGATTTTTAGAATTTACAAGTAGGCAGGACGGAGGTGGGTTTTGAATTGCGGCTAGAGCGGAGAATGGCATTGCATGTAAGAATCCACAATTCCGTTGAACTAGCAGTTCGTGTTTAAAATACGGTCCTTAACGGTAGACTTGTAGAAATATACGAAGAATTATCAGGTTGTGGGTGATCATTCCGGCCGAGCCGCATAATCGTGGGGCTCGATCAGCCGAGTAAAAGGGGCTCTGTTTAATACTATTATTGGTCCTCGAGAAAAAACACAGACGAATGTGTCATAAAAGTACTTGATGATTCTAGAAGCAATAAATCAAATGATCACGAGGAAACAAAAAGAGCTCGTGGCGTGTGTGTTTGTGTTTGTGTGTTGATGCCACTCGGAAGCCGCGGACCATATTTACCATACGAGACGAGGGGGACGGAAGGCACGGCGGTGGTCCGTGACGCGCTTAAAGGAAAGATCACGTTGACTGTACAAAAAGGGGAAGAACACCACTGTAAAGGTAACAGCACTAAAATAACGCATCGAGCCGTTCCCGGGGGGCTATGGTACACGATGTGTACATGTAAGCGAGATGGTGTGCAGTGAGACTAGTCACTTGACATTTTGAGCCACGAGAGCGACTAACCAAAAATTTCGTGATCGAGGAAGGGGAAAGGAGTCCGGAGGCCCTAAATGTTTCCAATGCCGTCAGATCCTTGGAATGATTATCTTTTTGAGGTTTTTATATACTGGGTAGTTTATTTTGTTATCTGTTCAGTTATATAGATATCTACTGAAGCATAAGCCCAAAGCCCTGTCTTGTTATCTACATATGCCAAATTTAGAGACCACGCTGTCTGTGGGTGGTTGGAACTGAAGAGAAGAAAAAAATGGGTGAGGCTCTGTATGAAAAGCGGAAACAAGTTTTATGCGGGGGAGTCGTCGGTCGCGATGGGCTGACACGCATTGCCGCTGTTTGCCGGCAGTTGGTTTGTTGAAGGTCTTACATACATGGACATGGAAGAAAAATCAATTGTCAATGGCGACATTTATCATTGAGATTGGTGAGAATAGATTCGAGAGAGAAATTGTGGTAAGGGTGAAAATTTTCATATCTTCAGTTTGTTATCTCCATGTAAAGAAGGAGGTGAATATCCTGGTCCGTTAGGTAGGAGGGTCTGCTGGGGTCCAACCTTCTAAGCTCCAACCACAACAAGAAGAGAGAAATCTCTATAATAACATTTCATTCTAAATTATTTTATCTCATAAGAATTAGAGATTCCCCACACACAAAAGAAGACATTTCCCAAACGGTATCCGCTTCCGCCCCGTTTTTAATGTAACGAAATGTATCGTTTTGGGCTTTCGCACATCTCAAATTAGACGCGCGCCTCTCACTCGCACTCAAGCTGCCTGTTTAAGGGTTTTGTGTGAACTTTTCTTTTCCGCCTCCCCGGGGGGCCCGCTGCACCAAATATGTAATGGGCGATGGAAGAAAGCTGGAGAAACAGATGATTGCCGAGAGAAGTGTATATAAACCTGCTACCGTCCACCCCCAAAAAACTTTTCTCTCTTCTGTGAAAAAAAACGTTCGTTACAAACAACACAACACACACAACTTTCTTTAATATATTACTTATTATAGAAAACAATGTCCAAACCGCTGTCGGCTCTGCCTACACACTTGGCGCCAAAGCGGGTCATCACTGATACCTCGTCGGGTTACAACTCGGCCACCTTTGAGGGCAAGGAAGCCCAATTGGAAGCTGTCATGGACGAAATCGACAGACAAGGGTTTGTTCCAGAGTCGTTGATTGAAAACGAGACTAAGGTATGACTTTTTTTTCTGATTGTGGATCAACGTGCATATGTACTAACAAGGTTGCTTTTCTTAGTGGTTCTACAACAATCTCGGAATTGATGATTCGTATTTCGCCACAGAGACTGTCAATGGCATTGTATCCCACATCCACTACCTCTACGCCGCCAAAGTAGCTGCCTACGCCCGTTCAGACAAGAAACTCACCATTCGACTCGACCGAGAGGCTGATGATCACGCGGTTTACATTGACACTTCTACCCCAGGTGTCTCGAACCTTGATGGTCCGCGATACGAGGATCGAATTGATGAAAAGTACCTTACCCCATCTACTCCAGAGCGTGCATTCCGACTCGAAACGTTCCGATCTGGCGGCCAGCTCACCAAGGATCAGCCAACCGCCGAGCAGCTGCGATGCTACTTTGTCTACAAGTGCAACTTCTTTGATGAGAGCCCCAAGGAAGATGAAATTGATTTGGCCAAGATTTCCGACCGCCTCTTTTATGAAAAGGCGACTGATAGAACTAAGGAAATCTTCCAGTCCATCATGGCGCAGGTCGTCAAGCGAACTGGTCCGGTGATTGAAATGTACGAAGTTGATGGCACTCGAGAACGAAGACTCATTATCGGCTACCGAATGGGATCCACCCCTGGCTACTTTTCGGCCTTGAGCGATCTTTACCATTACTATGGCTTGACTTCGACTCGAAAGTATGTTGAGCAGTTCTCCAACGGTGTCACCATTGCCTCCATCTACTTGACCCCGATCAATGCTAACCAGACGGCAAAGACATTGGAGGAATTGAAGAAACTCAAGCAGTACCCTCCAATTGAGAACTCTATTCACCAGATTTTGAAAGAGGCATCGCTCTTGTACTGCCTTCCGCAGAACACTTTCCAGAAGAACTTTGCTCTTGGTGAACTCTCACTACAAGAGTCGACCTATGCCCACTCTGCCTTTATCTTTGTGTCACACTTTTTGAACCGTCTTGGTTCTGAATACACTTCGCTCTCGTCTATTCTCGACCCTGAGAACCCGGCACATTTGGAAGTGCTTGAACGACTCAAGCGACGACTCCGACAAGAGACATTTACCCGAGAGTACATTCAGCAGATTTTGTCTAATCAGATTCCAGTCATTCAGCAGCTTTACTTGCAGTTTGCAAATATCCACTACACTCAGAGCGATGGTGAGAGTGACGAGTTTTTGCCAACGCTCTCTTACCAGCGACTGCAGACTGCTACTGTCATGACCAATGAAGAATTGCGAGCCTTGATCCGACGATCTGCCAGCAACGACCACGAAGTTTTGGTACTCGAAGCATTGCTTGTATTCAACAATCATGTTTTGAAGACCAACTTTTACACTCCAACCAAGGTGGCCCTGTCGTTCCGACTCAAACCAGACTTTTTGCCCAAGCAGGAATACCCACAGCCATTGTACGGTATGTTTTTGGTTGTCGGTCAAGAATTCCGAGGATTCCATTTGCGATTCCGAGATATTGCCCGAGGTGGTATCCGAATTGTCAAGTCTCGAAACCGAGAAGCTTACTCGATCAATGCGCGATCTCTGTTTGATGAGAATTACAACTTGGCCAATACCCAGCAGCGAAAGAATAAGGATATTCCTGAGGGCGGTTCCAAGGGTGTCATTTTGTTGAACATGGAGCACCAGGACAAGCCCACGCAGGCATTCCACAAGTACATTGATGCTGTTTTGGATTTGTTGCTTCCAGGCAGCACTCCAGGTATCAAGGACAAGATTGTTGATCTGTACGGCAAGGAGGAGATTTTGTTTATGGGACCAGATGAGAACACTGCCGGTCTTGTCAACTGGGCCACTGAGCACGCCAAGCGACGAGGCGCTCCATGGTGGAAGTCGTTCTTCACTGGTAAGGCTCCTCAGCTTGGTGGTATTCCACACGACGAATACGGCATGACTTCGTTGTCTGTTCGAGAATACGTGAAGGGTATTTACCGAAAGCTTGCCATTGATGAGACCAAGGTTGGCAAGATGCAGACTGGTGGTCCAGATGGTGACTTGGGCTCCAACGAAATTTTGCTTGGCCACGAGAAGTATGTCTCTATTGTCGATGGTTCCGGTGTCATTTGCGATCCTGAAGGACTCGACCGTGACGAGCTTTTGCGATTGGCCAAGCAGCGAGTCATGATTTCGGAATTTGACATTTCCAAGCTTTCGTCGCAAGGTTACCGAGTATTGGTCGACGACAAGGACATTCGATTGCCATCTGGAGAAGTTGTGCAGAACGGTACCACTTTCCGAAACCTGTACCACTTGCGAGGCGACAAGCACGTGCAGATGTTTGTTCCATGCGGTGGTCGACCAGAGGCTATTGACTTGAACAATGTAGGCCACTTGATTGACGAGCACGGCCACACCAAGGTTCCATACTTGGTGGAAGGTGCCAACTTGTTCATCACACAGACTGCCAAGCTCAAGCTTGAAGCTGCTGGTGCCGTCATCTTCAAGGATGCTTCTGCCAACAAGGGTGGTGTCACTTCTTCGTCGCTCGAAGTGCTTGCTTCGTTGGCATTTGACGATGCTGGGTTCTACCAGCACATGTGTGTTCAGCACGACGGCACTGTTCCAGCGTTTTACAAGGCATATGTCAAGGAAGTTCAGTCGATTATTCAGAACAATGCTCGGTTGGAGTTTGAAGCCATTTGGCGAGAACACGAGCTGACGGGCAAGCCACGATCTGTTCTTTCTGACGACTTGTCCAATGCGATCAACGACTTGACTGAGGACTTGCAAAAGTCTACCTTGTGGCAAGACGAAGAGTTCCGAAACTTGGTGCTTGGCGACGCATTGCCGAAGCAGTTGGTCAAGGAGATTGGACTCGATGTTATTTTGCAGCGGGTGCCAGACTCTTACTTGCAGGCCATTTTCGGCTCGTACCTTGCTGGCCGATTTGTATATGAAAAGGGTGCTTCGCCAGGCCAGTTTGCCTTCTTTGAGTTTATGGTCGAGAAGCGAAAGGGCATTAAGCACTAATTTAATTTTTTTTTATTTATATATATATTGAGCACTTGAGTGTTTTAAGAAAAATTGTTTATTTTTTGTTTTAATTTGTGAAGTCTTTGGAGTGTAGAATACCGATTCGGGGTCATAATCGTCACCGTTGTCGTCTTGGCCATTATTCATTGCACGTTTATGCGAATCATCGAGAATTCTGATTTATTGATGAATTACGTACCTACCACCTTGCTCGATTCAGACAATGTGACAGATTCTGAAAAAGAATTGACGAGGGTGTAAAGTAAGTACTTTGGGGGAGATTCTAGGTCTATAGTGGCCAGCCAGCGGCGCACTTGAGATTACAGATGAAATTGAGATTTTGAATAGCCCTTTTTGTCTTTTCTTTTAAATTGGAATACCTGAGAATGAGTTTAAATGAATATTTTGATCGAATATTCACCGAATAGGGGTGGAGAAATCTATGCCAAAATAGGCAAAGTGAGAAACCATCAATATAAATATCCGTCTTCCTCTCCTTTCCTTTCATCCATTTCCTAAGATTCTGAAGAATTAAAATGAGTGAGGGAGAAACGCAAGACAAATTGGAGAGTATTATTCAAGACTTACTTCGCTGCCAAGTTCCCGGAGACGGAACCCGAGCCAGCGTATCCACCGTGGGCGAGATGTATCGCGATGTTCGTTCGCGGTTCTATTTCCCGTTGAGAGAGTGTAAAAGGAGGTTCATCGACCGAAGCAGTGGTGACCTGGCCGACTTGGAATACTCGGATTTGGAAAACGGTCTACTGACTTATGCGTTTCCGGACGACGAAGCGCGGCCGCGGTTGAGGCACTGGGACTCAAATGGACCTATACCTGTGAACATGAACAACTATAACTACACAAGTACCGGGTTCAAGTGCCGGTTCAAGACCGAGCTCAGGAGGCCCCGTCGGGTTCGGGCCACGACTCCTACAGATCAATTGCCTAGGGATGAACACACTGAAAACACTTCTCCTAGAAATGAGTACCTCTCTGGATTATTCAACAACTCCCAGGGCCTAGAGCTGCTACTTCTTTTGAATAAGCTGTGTTTTCCTAGAGGGTACCTTGGTTTAAGAGACACAATACTTGTGCCGAACCAATCTGGCAGCCCCGAGACGGGTCGATATTCAAGGGACACTTTCGATTCGGTCAACTCGAGTTTGGTGCATGTATTGCAAGTGTTGCGCATAATGACGTTAGTGAGGGCTGGTGATAATAATATGTCACGCCCTCTCGACTTGCTTGTGGAGGTTGCTGCAGACAGCGAGCAGGGGCGGGAACTGAAGAATACCACATCCTTGACTGAGCTACGACCAGCGTCGGCTGTTCACCACGCAGCGTTGGCGCTTGGTGAGATATTCACTCGCACCGGCGAGGCGTCGGTGCAGCGTCGAGAGTACCACGACGAGCAAGGGAACGTTCGATACTGGTGCACTTACGACGGCCAGGATCTGACTGCAGTGATTGAAGATATGTGCTCTGACAATTACTCCAAATCGTTGCACCGCGCACTGGACCAAAGACGCACCGACGCATTGAGAATGGGGTGCAAGCATATCGCCGTGTCTGACGGTCTGACCTATATCGCCACCCATTTAGGAGACCGTCATTCATGGACTGACTCGTTTGACCATCACCATGAATTGGACCTTACGCAAAGTGACAGTGCGATGAAGTTGTTGCAGTACCTGGTCAACACGACTTTGGAGGATCCGAGGATGTTGAAGTGTATGGAGATTATGTACATTGCGGCTGACGAGTTTTACAAGACGCGTGAAATGACGTATGACAATGCGAGAGAGCTTAGAAGGGTGCTGAGAGCGAACTTTCTGGATTACAAGTTCCATTCGGATGTGTACTCTGTTGGCCTGCTGTACCGGTGGTGGGAGTTGTAATAGTCTGTAATGGAGTTGGATGGGTTTTAGGTGTTTTTTTTAAAGAAAAGTAAAATATCAATAAATCTTGCAAACTATGAGAGGGGATTCTATGTCTTTAAGAGTGGTCATAATCGTCACAGTCGTCGTCTTTGTCATTATTCATTGCACGTTGCACAACCGCAGTCATGCGAATCCTCGAGAGTTCTGATTTATTGGTGAATTTACGTACTTACCTACCATCTTGCTCGATTCAGGCAATATGATAGTTTCTGAAAAAGAATTGACGTCTAAGTGAGGGGAAGCTTCGCTAGCGGCACACTTACGCAAGATTACAGATGAAATTGAGATTTTGAATGTCCTTTCTCGTCTTTTTCATATAAAATTACAATACCTGAGAATGAGATTAAATGAACTTTTGATCGAATATTCACCGAATAGGGGTGGAGAGATCTATGCCAAATTATGATTCCAAAATAGGCAAAGTGAGAAAGTATCAATATAAATATCCGTCTCCTTCCCGTCTTCCAATTCCGAAAACCAACAATTCTGAAGAATTAAAATGACGGAGGGAGACACGCAAGAAAGATTTGACTCTATTATTCAAAATTTACTTGAAACCCAAGGACCCGGAGACGGAGAACCGCTGGACGACGCATCCACCGTGGACGAGATGTATCTCTATGCTCAATGGCGGTTCAAATTGCCTTTGAAACATTGTCGAAGAACATTTATACGCCCGTTGATGCGAAGAGGAAGGATGTCGAGGAGAGGAGGTCCTACGAACGATCGCGTTGATGATGCCCCAGAAGATTCGGAGAGCCAGGGTTTAGAACAAGGTCAACGGACTTATTCCGTTCCGGCCGACGAAGCTCTGGTGAGGAGAGTGGCATCGAATAATGGACCTGATTCCATGAGCATGGATTACTACAACCACACAAGTGATGGTTGCATGTCCAGGACCACGGCCGAGCTCAGAAACAAGCGTGGGATCCGATCGAATATGAATGGAAACCTTTTGCCTAAGAATGAGTACCGCTCTGAGATATTCAATTCTTCCAAGGGTTTGGAGCTGCTACTCCTTTTGAACGTGATGTGTTTCCCTAGCGGGTACGACAGTCTACAATCCACAATACTCGGGCAAACTGCGCAAGAAACGTGTCAACAAGAGTCAAAAAACATCCTCGAGTCGGTGGAATCCAGTTTGCAGGAAGTTTTCAAAGTGCTGCGCTTTATACCAAGACTAAGAACCGGCGCTGATAATAGCGGAATCACCACCTCAGGCTCGTCTGTGTGTGTTGTCGCATACGACCAGCACAAGCTCCAACGGCACAAGTTCACATCCCTTACAGAGCTAACACGGGCCCCTGCTGTTCACCGCGCTGCCGTGGCGTTTCGTGACGCAATGGACCGCGGCGCTCGAGTGACAATAAAGCGTGAACCGTACCATGACGCAAACGGAAACCTCCAACACCGATGCACCATTGACGGCCAGGACGTGTATGCAGTGCTTTCAGCTTTGCGCTCCACAGTCCACGCCGGATTTTTGCACCGCACACTGGACGGTAAACGCGCCGAAGCATCGCGACTTTGGTGCAAACATATTGCAGTGACTGACGGCCTGACCTTTATCGCCACGAACCTAGGTGCAGAACATGTGGCTGGGTCGTTTGACGACCACTACGAGCTGGAGCTGACCCAGGGTGCGGGTGCGTTGAAACTGTTGCAGTACTTTGTCAACACGACATTGGAGGATGCGAGGGTGCGGAGGAGTATGGAGATTATATTCCTTCTGGGTAGACAGTTTTACCAGGACCGTGAATTCTCGCGTGAGAATGCGGAGGAGTTTAGGAGAATACTTGAAAAGAACTTGACAGATCTCAAGTTCCATTCGGAGGGTTATTCTGACGACTCGGAGTAAAAAGAGGTAATGGAGTTGGATGGGTTTTAAGTTTTTTTAAAAAGTAAGATATCAGTTTTTTTTTTTTTTCCATGCAGACGTAATATATTAAATATCAGTAAATAGTGGGTTTAAAATAATGCTTATGTTACAGAAAAAGGTCACTGTTTACATTGTCTACCGTGATGCTATCTCATTGGAAGAAGACTGATCTCATAGTATAGCTAAATCTCTCTCTCGCTCCCCCCCTCCTCCCTGCAGTTGATGATCCAGGGTTGTACTACCTACAAATGATAGCTGGCACAAAAGCTCAATATCACGTTGCATGACCCAGTGCATCTCTTGACGACGTACAGAGGTAAGTTTCGACTGCGAATCGTCCCTCACACTGGTGGGACCGTGCAGAGTGGTCACAGTCTTGAATACACTTAAACAAAGTATCTCAACCAACTCACAAGACTTTTATAAGTATGATCAGCAGCAAACTCAGGCTGATATGCGAATTTAAAACAAAACGAGCCGCATACCGAGCGGCTCAAGCGGCTGAAAAAGCTAAACTAGTCTGTTCTAAAAAATCACAAATCTGTAAGGCCTGGATTGTCCTAAGGGTCAATCCTTCCCTTCCATGCGACCACGTGACTGCACGAGCCGCACGCGCGCGCGCCGGAGTAAATAAATATTTGTTTGGGTTTAGAAACTTGGCTTCTCCTCCTTACGTCTGATACGCCAAATATTCTAACCCATTTCTTTTAAGGTATGCTATTTCTATTATAATTATATTCTAACCCATTTCTTTTAAGAAGTTTTTTTTTTTTTTTTTTAACTCTTAATTTGATCAATTAATCCTATAAAATATATATGTAAAAAAATAATGTTTCTGTGTAATAATAGAAGGTTTTTTTTTTTCCATGCAGACGTAATATATTAAATAATTAAAATATCAGTATAAAATAATAAAAGATAGAGAAAAGGTTATGTCAGCATATGATTCGGTGGGAAAAACCAGTTAGACTGGGAAAACCACCTTGTTTTTATTGCTCATTAGCCCTTGTGATGGGACCGTATTGTCTCCCGAAACTCTGCCGGAAGAATCTATAAACGGTTCGTTTGGTCTTCGTATTGACTAAAGTGTTGACGAAATGGCTCATGATTTGGTATTCGGATTCTGGTGTCTCCGGAAAATAGCGGCGGTAAGAAAAGGTGATCTCTTCGATGGCCAAGACGAACCGAGCTAGTCTGAGGCCCCGCGTGCGAGATAGGTCTGGATTGTCCTCCACTGCCCAGGTGAAGAAAGCCTTGAGCTCCAGTGGGATGCGAAATTGTTCTGCCCAGAGCTGCTGCGTGATGCGACAT
>JAKTSG010000083.1:0-24931 GCA_030580095.1 Blastobotrys petasosporus | reverse complement strand
CACGCTGAGCAGCCGCGGTCGCTTCCGTAAATTCAAGTGGCTTGCACATTACAGAATCTGGGGCAGCCTTCTACTTCTACTATTCTTATAACCAATATCCACTCTACGATGAAGAAGAAGTACGAAATCATTGAAACGCCCGGAAATGTGCTCTTCCCAGGCGCAATCATGCGCAGCGACAGCACAACACTGTACAGCAGCTCCAACCTGACTGCCGAAGAGGACCGAAACGCCCGCGTGGTGGTGGTGCCTGTCAACAAGGACGGATCGTACCCGATTAACGTGGGAGTACTAGCACGAACAATCAAAGTGAGAAGCACGACATGGTACGAAGGGCTGCACAGAGTCAAGCTTCTCGACAAGAATGGCGGGGTCAAGAGCATGGCTGATTTGGAGCTGGCGGTGATTGATAAGCAAGCAGTGGCTCGACAACTGGACCGGCTCAAAGGAGAAGTCAAGACTTTACTAGATCTGAGCGGGACGGACGGGACTAAAGTGGTCAAGGAGCTGTCGAGTACAGCGGAGCAGGCGGCGCAGAGCCCGAGCAAGATGATGGACATTTTAGCGTCGGTGCTGCCGTTTGATTTCAAGGAAAAGGTCAAGCTGCTGGAAGAGCCGGATTTGTTGAAGAGAATCGACCTGGCTATTCCGATGATTACTGCAAAGGCTGCTGTGTTGGAGAAGGCTGTGGCCAAGTTTACAAACGGCTCGTCGACGTCTACTTCATCATCAATCAGACTGCCAGGCAAGAATCTTGACAAGAAGAGCCGGGAAAAGATTTTGAAATCGCAATTAAAGTCGATTAAAAAAGAGTTGAGTGATATGGGGTCGTCGGCGGGGGCCGATCAAGAAGAAGAGGATGAGGATGGGTTGAAAGAGCTGCGACGACGGGTTGAGGCGCTTCCATTGAGTGAAGATTCACAAAGAGTAGTCATGAGAGAAATGAAACGGTTAGAAAGGATGCATCCTAGTCAGGCAGAGTACAATGTCACAAGGACGTACTTGGAGACTGTGTGCGACATTCCGTGGACCGACTCTTCAAAAGACGACTCTTCAGATGCATTTACATTGGATAATGTCACAAAGGCTCGCAGAGTACTTGATGAGCAGCATTACGGGCTGGAGAAGGTGAAGAAACGGCTGGTGGAGTACCTCACAGTCATGTACCTACGACAGCAGAGCGGTGTGAAGACGGACGACAAGGCGCCGGTGCTGTTGCTGGTGGGTCCGCCGGGCGTGGGCAAGACCAGTCTAGCCAAAAGCGTCGCCACGGCATTGTCACGCAAACTGCATCGGATTTCTTTGGGAGGGCTGCGTGATGAAGCAGAGTTGAAGGGCCATAGACGAACATATGTCGGCGCCATGCCCGGGGAACTGGCCAAGGCCATGATCAAGACCGGGGTGCCCAACCCGGTGATTGTGCTTGACGAGATTGACAAATTGGCCGGTCCTACGCAGTACGGCGACCCGACGGGGGTCATGTTGGAAGTACTTGACCCGGAATCGAATCGCGACTACTTTGACCGCTACGTGTCGATCCCCATCGACTTGAGCAAGGTGTTGTTTATTGCTACAGCCAACAGCCTCGAAACTATTTCCCCGCCGCTGCTCGACCGGATGGAGACGATCCATATTGACGGATACACGTACCGCGAGAAGGAGGCGATTGCCACGAGGTATTTGATTCCGAAACAGGAGCGTGCTGCGGGTTTGGAGCCAGGAAGTTTGGCAATCAAGCCTGAGGTTGTGCGAAAGATTGCAACAGAGTATACGCGTGAAGCTGGGGTGAGGAGCCTTGAGCGGAGCGTGGGGACGTTATGTCGAGCCAAGGCTGTTGAGAGGGTGCAGGAGTTGAATTGGAACTGTGTGGTTGAAGTGGAGGATGTTGAAAAGTACTTGGGATTGCCGCGGTACGATGCGGAGGCGGTTAGTGACGTTGTCGACGAGTACGAGCTCGACGGCGTGGTGCACCGACGCACGTCCCCGGGTGTGGTCAACGGGCTTGCGTTTATGGGCAGCGGCAACGGCGGCATTCTCAAGTTTGAAGCGACGAGCATGCGTCCTGGTAAGGGCCAGCTCAAACTTACGGGTAAATTGGGGGATGTTATTTCGGAAAGTGCGCAATTGGCACTGTCATGGGTCAAGGCCAATTGTACGCGGTTTGGAATCGACTCGCAGTCGTTGTCGGAGTTGGATATTCATTTACATGCGCCAGCGGGTGCCATCCCCAAAGACGGCCCGTCTGCGGGTGTTGCAATGACAATTGCACTAGTTTCATTGCTCACTGACCGGGTGGTGCCTGGCGAGATTGCCATGACGGGCGAGATGACGCTACGAGGCAAGGTGCTGCCGGTGGGTGGGATTCGGGAGAAGCTATTAGGCGCACACCTTGCCGGGGTGCAAAAGGTGCTAGTTCCTTATTCCTGCCGCAAGGTCGTTTTGGAAGAGTGTGCTGACCTTCTTAAAGAAGAGTCTTTGAAAGTTGTCTATGTCAAGTACATTTTCGATGCTCTTAAAGAGATTTGGCCGAACGAGCGGCTCATTCTCGACTCGCGCATTTAGGTCCCAATTTTTCACATCACTCACCATTTTTATAATATACCATATGCATAAACCAGCTAGTTTTACCGACACTGTATGAATAATATACTCATCAAGTTCTAACAAATAGTCCGACGACCCGTCGTATTTCCTGGCGGCGTTCTGCGCAGTTGGCGGCGCGGCGGCGTCGTTCATCACCAAGTCCCCGTCGCACATTCTCCGCGGCGCAGCGCTGGGGGGATGTTATGGGTACACGGGTTATGAGGTGAGATCTGACAACAAGTACGGGCACCTGATCGGGGCGGGGACGTCGTTAGCCATGTCTCTAGGAGCGTTACCACGGGCGTTGAGGACGGGCAAAGCTCTGCCCATGACGTTGGTCGTGTTTGGCGCACTCAACACGGCGTACTACGGGAGAAAGCACTACGACATCCACCTCTACACTCTGAACTAACCATCCTCCTTTCCTCATTGTACATAATTGCATTCTTTACATGATTGTGCAGCACCCCGCTGCGGCCTTTTTGCTACTGCCCCCACCGTCATACTCGTTATCATCCTCCTCCTCCTCGTCGTCGTCCTCAAAGTACCCCCACATTTGCGGGATACAGTGATCCTTGGTCGTTTGGGTGTGCCGCACAATCCTACTTGTCAGTTACAACATGCTTCTTAAAACACGTACGCAAGGCAGGCGTTGGAGGCGTAGACGCGGTCCCTGGCCAGGTCGGCCCTGAGCCGGGTGTTCACGTCGATGATGCGCATGAGCTTGAGCGCCGCCATCACGTCTGTCTGGCGGTCAATGTTCGACCGCGCGTTGAGCGTCGTGCTGGAGGTGACCCTCTGGACGGTCTTTTCGCTCTTGACCAGGTCTCGTGGCGGGGACGGAGTTGAGCGTGGCGGCGGCGGCGTGGATACAGGGGTGGTCCTGTAATACTCGGCGTGTACTGAAGACATTGATGGAGAGAGAGAGAGGGAAAAGGGGGAAAAACGGGGGAGAATTGGGGGTGGATTGCAAAAGTCGATATGAGGCTAGTGAAGAGCAGCCTCAAATGAGGCACCAATGTGCATGAGCCGCACAGCCTCATGAGGATCTGCGTATTCTCAACTCGTGATTTATCAACTCTTAACCTGGTCAATTGATTGTATGAGCTTGTAAGACAATAATAATGAATGTGTGTTGATATGCTGTACATTTTGTGTTTCTTGAGCAACCGCATGCACTCGTCTCCCTTATAGGGAGCCCTACTTCAATCCGGACTTTTGTACATTTGGGACAGGGTTAAGAAGAAATGCAGAGTTTCCATATAACCTTGTCTGTGTAAATTTCACCCAAAATATTTCATAATTGCAACCCGTATTTCAAACGAAACAGCTAAGAAATTAAGGTATGTTTGATGGATTTATGAGCTTGTTGGTGTGAACTGAGGTTTAGTGAAAAAACACTGAATGAATGGGAAATTACCTTGTCAAAGCAATTATTCTTTCAATCTATTAAATACTTGATTACAACGCGGCTTCGTGCGACTTGACGTACCTCCCCGACGGGTCCTCGTGGCACCCCCAATCGGCCTTTGGAATCCACCGCATCACCGTGGTCGCGGCTGCCGGCTGCGGGAACAGCTCGTCAAACATGCACCGGTACCAGTACGCCTCTTTCGTCGTTGGCTTATCATCTCCCCAGTGCGGCTTTGGCGACGCCAACTCCTCAGCAGTGACAGCCTTTTCAGCAGCGTCCTTGAGCCCGTCGATCCACGAGTACCCGACGCCATCGGAAAACTGCTCCTTCTGCCTCCACAAAATCTCCTCCGGCAAATAATCACCAGTGTCGAACGCCTTTCTCAACACGTACTTCTCAATGTGCTCCTTGTCAATGAGCTTATCCTCCGGCCGCACGTTCATGGCCACCTCCAAAAACTGCTTATCCAAAAACGGCACACGCGCCTCGAGTCCCCACGCCATGGTGGACTTGTTGGCCCGCAGGCAGTCGGCGTAGTGCAGGTTCTTGACCCGCTTGACGCATTCCTGGTGAAAGTCTGGGGCAGACGGAGCGGCGCCAAAGTAGAGGTACCCGCCAAAAATCTCGTCAGAGCCCTCGCCGGAAAGCACCATCTTGACACCCTGAGCTTTGATTTTTCGCGACAACAAAAACATGGGGGTGGACGCTCGGATCGTGGTCACGTCGTACGTCTCCAAGTGGTAGATAACATCTCTCAAGGCGTCGAGACCTTCTTGGACAGTAAAAGTGTGCTCGTGGTGGATGGTGCCAATGTACCTGGCAACCTTTTGGGCAGCCTTGAGGTCTGGCGCGCCTGGCAACCCGACCGCAAACGAGTGCAGTCGCGAGCCAGAAGTGTTGACGAGCTTGCCGTCGGCGCCCACGCCGGCCAGCGAGTGGTCGACCGCGTCGTCTGGCGATGCAGACTTGGTCTCCCGCGCCGCAATGGCGGCGATGAGCGATGAGTCCAAGCCGCCAGAGAGCAGCACCCCGTACGGAACCTCCGACATGAGTCGTTTTCGAACCGCCATTTCAAGCGTTTCTCGTACCAGTTTGAGATCAACCGGAGTGGTTGGAATCTTGTCTTCATCCCACCACGACGGTTCAAAGTACCGTGTCAACTTGTCCGTCTTGCTATCGTAGACATGTCCTGGCGGGAACGCCACAATCTCGTCGCAGTGGTCCGTCAAGCATTTCAGCTCCGAGGCGAAAAACACCGATCCCGGGGATTTCGACGTCTTGCCCATGTACAACGTAGTGATGCCAATCGGGTCTCGGGCAGCCACGATCCGGTCCTGCTTCACATCATAAATACAAAACGCAAACATGCCGTCCAGGTATTTGGGCGCATCAATGCCGTACTTTTCATACAGTGGAATCACCGGCTCACAGTCCGAATGCGTCTTCCATTGGTAATCTGGAAACTTTTCTCGCAGCAGCCGGTGGTTGTAGATCTCACCGTTCACAGCCAGCGCAATCGAGTCATCGTGGTTGGTAATTGGCTGGGCACCCGTGTCGAGCCCGACAATGGCCAGTCGCTCGTGCAGCAGAATTGTGTTGTTGGCGACAAAGTTGCCCGACCAGTCGGGGCCTCGGTGTCGAATACGCTTGGCCAGCTGGAGCCCCACGGGCTTAAACTTGTCGACCTCGGGGTAGTTGAAGATGCAGCAGATTCCGCACATTTTGATGAAGAACTTGGAGTGTGTAGAGGAAGGAGCAAGTGGAGTGTGTTCAAGTATTTAAGTTGAGTGGTCTCAAAGAGTCATTTAATTTTTCAGTGGTTGGAGAGATACAAGCGACAGCGGCGCCGGCCGCGCACTCTCGTTATCTTAGGAGCCAATACAGGGAAGTCTCGGCGACATTGAAGAATGGAATTGGGATTCGTATAAATAATTAGTCTATTGATGGGAACTAATTGATAAATAAAGAGAGAAGATGATATGGAGAATTGACGGATTGTTTTGAGATCATACCGAGAAAAACCCCCACGTGCTGTACAGTAGATTCCAGATGCACTCTTAAGCACTGAATCAGATCAAGCTGAGATGCATACAAGGAATTCCAGGTGCATCCTTGTTAAATAGAGAAATGCTGTCATGTTCATGTCCATGTCCATGATTCCCCTGATGCGGCGTGGGGCTCAACTCCCATTCTCTCAATCTAGTACTGCGAAATGACAGTCGGAAACCACACAAAATCGCCAAACCCGCGTTTTTCTCCGCCACCATCTCTCAGCTTGACCACCCTCACACACTCGAAATAGTCGCGGTCAATCTCCTTGTCAATGCTGCGCAGACTCGCCAGCAGCTGCTGCTTCGCCGCCGCCTCCCTGGACTTGTCCGACCCTCGACGCCGCAGAATGGCCGTGTTGTTATACTGCGCATTGAGGTCGCGGATATTGGCCCCGAACGTGGCGTAGATCTTGGCGTGGAAGGTTTCCAAGTGAGCTAGCCGGTCGCTGGGCGTTTTGGTGTATGAGACCTGGTTCGAGTGTGCTAGGCATAGTTTGCACACTGACCGCTCGTCGGTGTCTTTGGACGTGTCTTCTTTCTTGTGCATGAAACTGGGAAGTAGAGGGAGACTGTGCTGGTAGTTCCATTTGGACACTTCTGTCTGGAACAGTCTTTGTAAAGTCATGATCGGACTGGTATCGTCGTTGACACTGGACGACGTCGAAACCTCCTCCTCTTCGGACGAATGGAGGCAGCTCTTAACATGCAAGGTGAGTTCTCTCTTGGGAATGATTTCGTTGTGCACTGTGCAAATGGCAAACTGGCTGCCTGCGTACCGTAGCACCGCGATACACGACGGAGGCTGCGGCTGTATGCTGTCGTTGGTCATAATAGAAACTCGAGTGGGGGAGAATTTGAAGGGGCCGAGACGAATTAAATAGATTTGAAAGAATACAAGTTTTGTTCGGTAGTCGAAGGCAACTTTTTGTGGCTTTTCTCTAATCGCTGTCGGAGCCGATACCGATACCGGCGCCGCGCACAGGCGCACCGTTATCGCCCTGGAATTTTTACTATGACAATAAGCAACAATGGGCAGCGCCAGAGATACGGGATTTTGTTATTAAATATTATTGTAGGTACGGCATTAATAGTATGGGCTATAAGTTGCTCCGAGAACGCCGTTGACATGGATTCTCATGAATCCAGCGATGTCGGCCATTATTACGAAATCCAAACAAACCCTTGTGGCATAATCTCTCGAGCCGTGCATGGACATTTCCGTCTACGCAATACGTACAGGGCAATTGATAAGAAGAACCGTTTTGTTCAAGTATTAAAAAAAAAGACTACTTCTGCTCGTCCATCTCAACACGCAGTTCATGGCACAGATCAAAACACTCTGACAACAACGCATTCAGCATTCCCTGTCCCTCGGGGATCGAGTCGCCGACCATAAACTTGCCGTCCACGCGCATCGCGTCAATGCTGGCCAGCTTCATCTGGTACGGGTACAGCTCACGCACTGTGCTCAACCCGCCCATGCGTTTCACCTCTAGCAAGCACCGCCGTACCGTGGTGAGCTGGTTGTGGATCGGGGTCAGTGCCTCCGACACTGGCTCCGACGACTCGAGCAGTTTATAAATAATCGCATAGCAGCGTCTTAGCAAGTAGAGTAAGATTGACTGGCCTCTTGGTGCCCCGACGGGGGTGGAAATGCCCACTTTGAGCTTGTTGGATGCATGGAGGTCGTCGGTCGACACCGCTGAAGGAGGAGGCGTGGATGTGGCGGAAGATGGCAGACTCTTCAGAGGAATCTGCGGAGGGGTATTCACACCCGATGTAGTGCCCGCTTTAAAAACACCATTGACTCGCATGTCGTCGATTTCGGACAGCCGTCGCTGGTAAAAATACAAGTCCGTCTCGCGCAGCGTCCACCGGTGCGTGACCAACAAGTTCTCCAATGCAGTCTTCATCTCAATCAGTTGCGTATAAATAGGAGTCAGCGACGGGTCAACGTACCCCTCGTTTGACGTTGCTGAAAAGTCGTCAATCAACGTAGAGCACTTGTCCAGCAATCCATTCACCGTGGCCTGGCCACCCACATACTCTTTACCATCCGCATCTACAAACTTGCCGTCGACTCTCTTAGCCTCAATTTCACGGAGTTGCGCTTTGAGAGCCTTGAGCTCGGCAGGGTTGTACTTTGGCCGCGAGCAAATGGACATGATCTGCCGCCTGATTAGCACCAGTTGTTCCCGCACCGGGTTAAGTTCGGGGCAAATCGTGTCCAAGCTCTTTTCAACTCTTGCCAACGATTTCTGGCACGTTTGCACTTTTTGTTTAAGCAAGGCGATAAACTCCGCCGGCTCTTGGTCAGTGTCCCGCTCGACAATCTCTGCAATCTCGGCAATGCGAGATCTGATAGATTCGACATCTTGTTCTGTAAAAGTCGAGTTCTCATCGAGGTGTTCAAGTAGTCTTTGCACTGTACACAATGAAGCATACGTCGCGGGGGCCTTTCTGTTGTGTCCGACAGTCAGCAATGCTAGTGACATGAGCTGGAACACATCGTCCAGCAACTTGTCCACTTTGGCCGGCGGCGGGTCGGGCGCAAACACTTCCAGCACGTCTCGAATCTGGTCGCCTAATTTGCTATATATCTCGTGCACCTCTGCGCTCTTGAGGAATCTATACTTATTAGCTGTGTCGTGGATTTCTTCTTAACCATACTTTGATCGATCCCGTTTCAATGCCTGCAGCTGGTTCTGCGTCTCGAGCAAGTCGTTGACCAATTTCTGCTCCTTCTCACCAATCATTTGTTTTGTAATTCTTGTCGGTGGTTGTGTAAAAATTGAATGTGGTACCACTATCCTTATGTCAAGTGGTGGTGGTGATAACAATCAAAATGGATAGTCTCTGGGAACACACAAGAACTGGAAGCTGCACTGTCCTCGTGGCTGCTGTTTTTTTTTGGTGATGCGCCGCTTGCACCACGCGCTGGGAGAGTTGGGTGCGGCTGTGACTGTGAGAAGTGTACAGAGAGAAAAGTCTATTTGCCTACAAGCTGTTAGAATAAGGTTAAAGAAACTACGTCAGATCACAAGGGAACAGAATCCGGGTTCCCCGGGTTTGATTGGTACAAGTTTCACCACGGTACTGTATATCTCTCAATGATGCGTGGGCAATTGTAGGAAGACGCATGATCTGTGTAAAAATGCCCGTGTCGGCACTGCACGGCTTGGACCTTTTGACTCACTGAACAGCGCACTCTGCACCTTCATGCTCTGCACTGCATATGTGTAAAATGTACACAAATGTGCATTTTCACAATCCATCTCTCAGATCATTAATTCTACCTGTCAATATTCTCATATTCCTTCTTAGATTGCTACTTTGAACTTGTGTTCTCTCCAGGGTGGCCTGTGCGCGCGCGCCCCAATAAAAAACGCGTGCGTGACGCGTCCCATTTTCAATTTAAATTTTCTTTCCTCTTTGTAACAGAACACGTTCCACCATTTCTTTCTATCGCTGCTACTGGAGTAATCCACTTTCCTCCTCCACTTTATTCAGCAAACTATTTTGAAAGTCTGAAAAAGGTATATTCCAAACGCCTTGAATAGTTAGAGTTGCCTATTGCGGAAACTCTCACCCACTTGCAAACCAGCCACCCGCCTTTTCCATCTTTTCTCAACGACGCGTCTTGCTCTTTTTTACACCCACTACTCTGGACGACGCGTTCTTTTCTATCTCGCGACAAGAACAAGATCCAACGTACCGGTATTTTGAGGATCTCATCCCAGTTTCTGTGGAAACGCGAACTTTTTTTTTTCCCTGGTGATCGATTTATTGAAAGAGGTTGGGTTCTGTGGCAACCACATTTTTTTTTCTTCTCTCGACACTTGTTTCTCTACAAAACACTTTATATTTGTTGACAGACGGCTATTATTTTTTTTTAATCATTCATTCATCATAATGAGCTCGGCTACAGCAACTACTAAAAGCCCGTCAATGTCTAGTGATACTAATAACGAACCCATTGTCGACAATGACATTGCACAGAAGGTGCTCAAGCGGGCGGAGATTTCAAGAATCACCCGCACACTCAAGAGCCGACTGGCGTTGGCTTCGTTCAAGACGAAACGCGGATGGCAGGATTTGAATCTGGAGGCGATTGAACCAAAGATTGAACGGGAAGCTAGGGAGAAGCGAGAGAAGACGAAGAAGAGAAGTAGGGAAGAACTGGAGCCACCCATGGACCGATCCACCAAACGACGACGAGATCAGAGTACTCAGCAACAATACAAGAGCTCTCCACTACAGCCCATGAAGAAGCGGTTCTTCGACGACGCCGATTCTCCGCATCTCTCCATCACGCCTAGTCTGGTGGTAAAGCAGCACCGATCGGTAAAGTCATCGCCGTTGCCCCAAACTTCGCATTCCTTCTTTGCATCTGCGCCGTCGACTCCCAAGACGCCGTCGCGCAGTAACGAACAGCAGGGCGCAGACTTGTTGATGTTCCTGGCGACCTCGCCGTCGCCGGCAAGGAACCCAAATCTTTATTCAAGCTACCCAGCGTCGTCGCCGCCTAGTGCGTACAAGGCACCCACGACGCCGAGACAGCCGGTGCCCAAGACTCCGAAAACACCCAGTAACCGAACCACTGCCAAGTTCTCCACGCCAGGCGGGTTCAATATGGACGACTATATCAACATGGCCAGTCCGTCGCCAATTACGCGGATCACTCCCGGTGGACGGTTGACCTTCTCGCCTACGACGCCGGAGACTAGTAAGCGGAGGTTTGTTACTACTAGTTCGACGCCAAGGCCGCCGTCAAAGAGACTGCAGTTTTGATTGATTGATTATTATTTATTCTTATTTTATTATTTATTTGTATGGAATTGCATGGATAGAATTTATTAGTATTCTTTATACTATAATCTAGTCTAGTAGATAAGATGAAACACTCATACAGCCGCCATTTACCCTGCCTCTACACCCCAAGCACCGCACTAAATTATTCCATTTAAAGACAAATTCTGCCAATTGAAACTTCTTGTCTTGTACTCTAATGAAACTCCTTAAAATCTTTCAGTTTAAACTCAATCTATGATATCTCTAGATAAAGCATATACTCTTATTCTCAGTGCACAGACCAATGTCGAAAGTTCACATCTCCATAGTAACCAACCACCACCATCACCATGCCAACCATTCCCTCCACTATCAACAAACGCGTAGGGCAAATCTTTCTTCTTCCCCTAACCCTGTCTGTCTCACCTCAGGCAGCGCGCGTTTCTATTTACAAACTCCCAACTGTGCCGCGCGCAAAAAAAAATGCCCTCCCCTTACTTCTGGCCCCAAGTCTCTCTCTCACTTGCGGCCCCTAAAAAAAACCTCCCTTTTCTTACTCTTACTCTTACTCTTTCACTTCAACCACCACTTACACTCGTTCAACTAGACCCATTCTTTCTTTAACGACTCCTATCCATCAGAAGGAATCCAACTCTTTTTGGTGTTTTATTCCACAACTCTTATTCTCAAAAAACACGTTCGCTTTTCCTATATTCCTATCCACGACTAGCGCTTTTTCAAACCGACAAAAATGAAGTACACCCTGCTGGCAGGCATTGTCTCTGTTCTGTCGCTGTCGTCGCGAGTATCCGCCCAGGCAGACGGCCCTACGGACCCCATTGGCTGCTACTCGTCCGCCAACGGACTGTCCGATCTAGGCACTGACATTTACCAAACGTCGGCAAACTGCCGAACAGACTGTCTGGCCAAAGGAGGCACGGTGTTTGCCACTCACAATGGTAACGAATGCTATTGCGGCAACAGCGTCCCCTCAGGCTCGCAGAGCAGTAACTGTAACATTCCATGCGTGGGCTATCCAAACGAAATGTGCGGTGGCTCCAATGCGTGGTCATTTTACACAATCGGCAAGGCCGGCTCACAACCATCACCGGCGTCGTCGTCTGCAGCACCGTCGTCTTCATCTACAGCATCTTCTTCATCGGAGTCGTCGTCTTCTGCGTCTACTCCGTCATCTACGTCAGCGCCTTCTTCATCCTCCACTTCATCGGCGTCGTCGTCCAATGCGCCAAGCACCACTTCTGCATCTCCTTCATCTACGTCCACCGGCACCGGTGGAGCAGGCAAGAAGAAATCATCTGGCATTGGTGCCGGCGCGATTGCAGGCATTGTCATTGGCGTCATTGCCGCGATTGCGGCCATTGGCGCGGTGGCCATATTCCTCAAGCGACGACGGGACAGCGAAGAAGGATGGAATCCGTCTTCTTCTCCAAACGGCTTTGGAGATCCGTTCAGCAGCCGTGAGGACAAGAATCCGTTTGGCGCAGGCGCCTCTGCTTCTACTTTTGGTACTCCAATGACTGGGTCTCAGCAAAATTCCAACTCGTCGTTTGTCGGCATTGACCAGCGGCTCAACCCGGTGATGCTTGGTGAGCGTCGAATCTCGGACGGCTCGCTTGCCGACGAGCAGGACTATTCGCGAAAGATTCTGCGTGTCACTAACCCAGACAATCGATGATTAGATTTTCATTGATTTGTTGATTACTACTACTATTACTACCTTTCATGATTGTTACGACCCCAAGGAGAAAAAGAATACCATTTGAAAAACACTGCACGCGTTATTTGGAAACAAGAGGAAGTTTGTTACTATTAACCCTTTGATTCTTTTTATTTTTATGTATTTTTTTTCTTTATACTTTTTTAGATATACATCATTTTTCGATTCTTTTTAAGCTTTTAGAAACTTTAGAGACAAACACGTTGTAGATATCAGACTCCAAACTACGCGTCCACTCAATCCTCCTTTCAATCAAAACCGCACTGACCATCTGGAGAAACGTAAAAGCCGTTTCGGCATTCCAATAGAAACCTTGAGTTCCATGAATCTGGATTCTCTAAAACTAAAAGAATGCTCCCCCTGAATTCATGGAATACCGGGACGGAACGGTGTTTCAGTTACCCTCCCCAAGCGGCTGTGCAGCTGGAAATCTCGCACTTCTCTCCGTGTTTTAGATTTGGGGGGGCGGAGATTTTTCTCTTGCGCTTGAGTGGATCTTCTACAGCTTTGATTTGCTCTTCTCGACTTCAAAGCAACAATTGACGAGACGACTCCATTACTCCAACCACTACTACCAGATATGAGCAGTAGTACCGAGAATACTCACACCAAGCCGGTACGAAGACGGTCGTCGCTGTTTTCCCCGTCGCCGCCACCTCCTCAAGCGGGTACGTGTGGAACTATTAAAAAAGAAGCTGATATTTAGGAGAGCAAGAGATCCGGGCATTGATTGAGGACCACGGCCACTTTTCCATGATCCGGCAACTACAATGGGCCGACTACATCACCCTGATCAATGGCGTGTGCGGGTTTATGAGCATTGTGTCGTCGCTGCGGTACTGCATCACGGGCGACGACAAGTACGCCGTCCGCGCCATGTACTTCACGCCGCTGGGTTTGGTGGCAGACTTCATGGACGGCCGCGTGGCGCGGTGGCAAAACAAGAGCTCGTTGATGGGCCAGGAGCTCGATTCGCTGGCGGACTTGATCTCGTTTGGCGTCGCGCCGGCGAGTTGTGCGTTTGCGCTGGGGTTGCAGACGACGATGGATACGGCCATTTTGGCGTACTTTGTGCTGTGTGGGCTCACGCGGCTGGCGAGGTTTAACGTAACGGTGGCCAATTTGCCCAAGGACAAGTCTGGCAAGAGCAAGTACTTTGAGGGCACCCCGATCCCGACGACGCTGGCGTTGGTGATTGCAATGGCCGTGGCGTTCAGCCAGGGATTGATCCATGAGAATGTTCCTTTCGGGGTGTGGAATGCGGGAAGTTGGTGCGAAGTGCATCCGATCAGTCTGTTGTTTGCATTGAGCGGGTCTGGCATGATTTCGAAATCTCTCAAGGTTCCTAAGCTTTGATTTGTCTAAAATTTTGTTCTTTTATTTTTGTGTAATGATGTAACTATAGCTGAGTATAGAATTTTTTTTTGATGATGATATGATTGTATGAGTAGAGTAGGGCATTCTTCTATTCTGATTCCAATATTGGTACTGGTCGAACCCCAGCCATTTTAGAGAATAAGACGTTCTGGAAATATGATAGAATGGCCATGACGTCCGGGTTATTTATGATAAACCCATTGAAGGTGGATATCTGTAGACGAATCTGACAACACTCAAGTAGAATCACTCTCAATCCATTCTAGTAAACGCCCCGACTCAGCCATTCCCGGAATAATTGCTTCAATTAAACTCGGTTGTCGGCCCGGTCTCTCTGACGTCATGGGTGCTTTGGAGTACAAACTGACAGGTCGTAAAATCGTAGAATTGATGACGATTACAGATTTTCACTAGATTAATCACCTAAATTGCACAATTGTGGCGGTGGAAAATACTAAGGCGGCTGGTCCTTTGGTGGTGGGATTTTGTGTGCTTTGAGTCTCTCTCTTTGAATCTTGTTGTTGTCTCTCATTTCCCCTCCACACACTTGTTTCCTACTTCACCACCACCCACCACCAACCATTCTACTAAACATCCACATTCTCATCGCCATTGATACTAAAAAAGTCCAATTAGATGAGTCTCCGTAGCAAGACTCATACCCCCCGGCTGCCGTCCATCACCAGTGGGGGCCCCGCCATAACAAACAACAACAACAATCAACAAAACAATGACACCCAGTACAACATCAACCTCCGGCTGCCGGTCAACGCCCAGCCGACAGAAGTGCTTGCAGCACGGTTTGTATCGTGGCGCAAGATCATCCGTGCTCTCAATGTGTACTTCAAAGAGGTTGCGTCGGTGCAGGAAGAAGTGGTGCGACACAATGTGCGACTGGGCCATGCAGTGTCGTTCCCCTTCTTCACCAACGGCACCAGTGACGGAAGTGCTGCGCCAGCACCGGCCACTGCGGGACATTTACAAGTGGGCTCGTCTCTAGCCCACAGACTCGACGAGAATGAGCAGACCAAGCACATGTTTCTGGACTTTGGCAGCGGGTCAATTGCCGACGTGCCTGGTAACATGATCCAGTACCACCGGTCGCAGGCGGCGGCCGCTAGCCGGATAAGCAAGGAGCTGTCACAGAACATTATTCCACGGTTGGAAGATTTGAGACGGGACTTGGTGGTCAAGATTAAGGAGATTAAAAACTTGCAGTCGGATTTCAAAAACTCTGTCGAGCGGGAACAAACAGGCACTGCCAAAGATTTGCAGCAGTATGTGAGCTCAATTGATATTCTCAACAGGAACCCGTCACTCTTGCCTCCTAAACACGATCCGTACTTGGTCAAGCAATCGCTGGATAAACAGATTGGCCGGCAGATTACCGAGGAGAATTATTTACTAGAAGCGTTTCAAAACTTGCAAGGATCCGGCAAGGAGCTGGAAAAAGTGGTTGCGCAAGAGGTTCAACAAGCATTGGCTACGTTTGGCAAACTGATGGGCATCCAGGGCAAAAACCTGAGCGAGTTGATGGCCGACAAGATCTTACACGGGTTTGTAGCTACGGACCCGACGCTGGAGTGGGAGTCGTTTGTGCGTCGCGACGCCAACTTTGTCGACGCCACGCTCAAGCCCAGAAACCCCACTGAGGTGGTTTATCCCCATCAGAACTCGGAGCTAGCACTCGAAGTCAAGAGCGGCTACTTGGAGCGGCGGTCCAAGTACTTGAAGAGTTACTCACGCGCATGGTACACCCTCACCCCATCGTTTTTGCACGAGTTCAAGTCGCCGGACCGCAAAAAGGACCCGTCGCCCGTCATGTCACTATCGCTGGACGAGTGCCAGCTCAGTCATGATACTCATAAAGCGTCGTCGATTTCGCACAAGTTTGTGCTCAACGCCAAGCAGCAAGGCGGCTCGGGCAGCAAGGGCCACAACTGGGTGTTCCGCGCCGAGTCGCAGCAAAAGCTCGATGAGTGGTACAACTCGTTGAAGCAATTGACAAGTATGGGTGACCCGGTCTCTAGGGCGAAATCTTTAAGAACGTTGCAAGTTCCGAATAACATTAGGTCGAAGCCCGCTAGTCGACTGTCTAATGAAATTTCAAGAAGCGATGTCTCGCCGCAACAACAAGCAGCTGCGGCTGTGGCGGCGGCGGTTGCCGTGCCAACGACCCCGCGCAGCAGCAGCAACCATGCACAAGCAGCGCATACAAGTATCGACCCTCTCATCATCAACTCTCCCGTTCCTTCTGACACTTCGGGCGTGACTTCCAACGGCGAACCGTATCAAGACGACGAAGAGGAATTTGCACATTACAACAACAATCATACTACAGAAATGTCCAACTATAACAACCACAGAGACGCTGCCGCTGCGGCAGCGGCCGCCGGAGCCACTGCCGGCGTCGTTGTTGAGGAGAACCCTTCACTCCGACAAGCTCGAGGCCGGTTCCCAAGCTCGGTAAACCTCGAGACCAATCCTGTCGACCCGGACCGAGCCACGGACGCCGAGACTCTCCACCGCGAGGCGGCGTCGTTTGTCGTGCCGGCTGACCGAGTCGAGGACCCTGCCGACGACAATGCGTCGGTGTTTTCGTACGACCGCGAGCACCCGTCCGCGTCGACTTACAAAGGCGACGACTTCCAGCCAGTCGACGCCGACTTGCCTGTGGAAGTGGAGCGTCGACTCACTCAGACTGACCACAAGCACGACCCGGAAGCTAATATCCGGCTCGGACCAGCACGTAAGTCGACTGCGGATGATGTGCCTGTGGAGGAGCAGATTCTGGAACGACGAAGCTCGGTTGCGTCGCAGTCACGATCCAGGCCTCAAAGAAAGGCGACGGGCAGTTATGGCACGTCGGATGAGCTCCAGCCTTTGAGTGAGGGACAGGGACAACAGGGACAACAAGGTCAAGGGCTGTTCTTTGCAGAGGGGTTGCCAAGTACTACGGGCGGACGAGAAAATTAGAGAGTTTAGAGTACCTATTTTATTGAAGAATCCAATTGGGTTCTTTCGTTTGTATGTTTTTTTTATTATATCGTTTTTGAACAAATTATTAGTATCTTTGTGTGTCGAGGGACGACGGGGCAGAGCAGGCCGCCGGTGTGTGTGTAAGGGATCAAGGGGCAAGGGGAGATACGTGAGACGCACGATGACGTTTGGAGGTGGAGGTGTGATGGGTTATGGGTGAATGGGTTTATGGAAGTCGGGATGTTGGGGTTTTGTCTGATAGTACAATGTAGTGTAGTTTTTAGATCTTTTGGTGATGGGGGGAATTAAGGTTATAGAGTTTGAGAGTTTAAATAGGAAGAGCCGCGTGCGGCGTGGATTTTGTGGACCCTGTGACCCTGCGATGGAGCACAAATCTTCATTGAGTACATTCGTTCCATTGTTCGCGCTTTCTGGTATCGTCTCGACACCTCCTTTCCACGTCTTGCCATGATGGCTTTCTGGCATGAGGTCGTCTGGGCGTCGCAACATGTGATCCTGGTAAAGTAATGCCTAGGGTTTCATCCGTATTAAGAATGGCATTGTTATAAGTATGTTATGTATAATTGATATCAAGTACATAAAAAAAATGGACCCTGAAAGTGAATGTAAAGTGTTTTTCAAGACTCGTTCCATATCGGTTCTGTATGAGACTGCCTTGCGCCGTTCCCTTGAGTGCGTGGGACTTTGAGGTTTTTCTACTCGGTTGCATTGATCCACGACAGAGTGAATGTTGATCGTGTCGACGATTTACCAATCCTGTCTGTGGGTGGGAATGTTCGGGTCCGTATAACTTCAATTGATGAGTGACGAGGGTCGTCGCTTATCTTCAATGTCGAGTGGGTCTTGAAATTATGGCTTTCATGTCGCTCGGAACTTGTCCACGTCAATGCTCTTGAACGTTCGGAAATTTTGCCATATACAAAATTGAGTATGTTTCCAGTAGGTGAGCGTTGGATGTGTCTATTCCCTTGATATGGATCCAGTTTGTTTTGATCTTTCGGGCCTGGATTATATATGCCTTCTGTCGTGAGTTGTTTGAGCCTGTGTTTTATGTGTCCTTCGACGAGCTTGACGTTTTCAGACCTTTTATTCGTGGGTGTATTTCAAGTATATTCCAAGCCATTCCTGTAGTTATAGGTTGACCGGTTGTCATCAATGTCAATGTCATATCGACAAGACCGTTGTATTATACGAAACGTGTATTCCATACAAATTTTCACCGCGCTTGGGTATTGGAGCTTTCGGCTTTCTGTCGATGAAAGAACGTTGGAATTTGGCTTCGGTATCAATCACGTCGCCCTTGATATTCAAAACAGTCTCCTAAACAGCTTCCTGGTTTGAGCCCTTAGATTATCAACGCTCTAACACAATTTAATTTTCCAAGGTTTTCTGCCTTATACCCTGTCTGTTGACAATACACACAAATTTCATATCCTATCGACGGGCGATGAAAAATATCATTGGCTGTCGAAGTGTATTAACTCTATGGCCATGTGTATAAACGAAAAAAAAGAATTATAAAAAAACTGACAAAGATTCATTTCCGTCGGCGAGCCAGCACCTTCAGATTTTCAATACAATCTCTGTCTACCAACTGGATTTTTCAATCTGGTCTTCTATATCACTCCAGCGAGTGGGACCTTTCATTAATGTCAGTCCCGCCCTGCAAATTTCAAATCTTTCATTCATTCAGCTTCGGTGAAGTAGTGCACTCGAGGCTGATGAAGATCAAGCTCTCAGAATAACGAGGGTGGTAGGTTCCGGCTCGGGCTGTGGGTTCGACCACCCCGACGGCACCGGCTGCGGGTTCGACCATCCCGTGGGGTAGGGACCCGACGAGTTCCAGCATCCAGATGAGTTGAAACCGTATGGAGGAATTGGAATCACTCCGCCGGTTGGAAGTGGAATACCACCAGTTGGAATTGGCACCCCACCGGTGCCGGAGTAGATTGGCGGCACCTCGAAGGCGGCTGCGGATACGACAATGAGAGTGAGAGTAATGAGAGTTGACTTCATTTTCGTAGTTTTTGTTGGATTTATTGAACGAGTTGTAGGAGAATGGCGAGACTATATATACCCCGAGATTGTACTGGTAGTCAGTGATAGTCCGAGGTTGAAACGCTCGTGTCTTGCAAACTCGGAGCAATTGCGTTTACGTATGTAACAGATAGAGATTTGAAAATTGCGCGAGATGGTGCATGCTATTGCATAATGCTCTGGTACAGCGCATTTCTCGAAAAGGTCTCTTGGAATTGCTTGCGTTGACTCGATATCTAGAATTGTTGGATGAACATCTTCAAAGTATCGACCCGAACGGGATACACCATACCTCTATTAGTATTGAGAATCCGTGAATTATCAGTCCCGTTTTGGGACCGTTCCGAGATCGTCGAGGTATAAACGAAGAACGTTTGAAACACCGCCGATGATCTTCATGCAGGGGAGCAAATAGACGCAGGAACAAACTGCACCGCAGACGTAGTCTGCTGTAAACGAGGATACGCGACTTTGTAAGATAAGCGGGTATGTATAAGTATTTGCCCACCATATTTATACAGAGATGCTAGCACCCACGGCCGTATATATAGAGCCGAGTATACGACTAAACTTACAAGGAGCCAAGTACACAACCTAGCGTTGTACATTAACTCTATAATCAAGTGGTTCGTGCAAAGAGACTAGTTGTACGGAGATATGTGCGAGTGCGGATTTGGGCGACGCAATAGCATGTTGATCAGGAGGATTGTCGGAGTAGAGCCACTTTATGCATAATTTGTCCAGAGTGTCTGGTCTATCATGTATAACCACTGTGACGTACTGGTATCAGTGGTCGTGGGTACCTATAGTCTGTACAGCGTAGGGTATACGTCGGCCGGTGTCTGTAGACTGTATGCATATTCGACTGGTATCTACAGTGGTATACGGCATAATCACCATCATCTGGTCGATATGGATAATTATATATTCTAGTCTATTGGTAAATGCAGTGGTCTCAAAATCTCTGAGGGTGGTATAGTGGCCCGTGCCTCTGATATATCCTTCACCAATCGGTATCCCTCATGTCTCTACAATACACCAGATCCTCGACGAGCACATCTCCAGACCGATTGTCCTCCTCGTACACCGACCGTACAGAGAGATCCAACAACCCATCAGCCAACCGACACGAAGCGTGCGCTCTGGGCCACCACGGATTTGCAGCTGTAAGATCTGAACTGGACTATGAATGGAGGGCTTTTCAGGCAGGTGTCATCAGAAGGAAGTGCTGGCACATCAGATCAAATACAAACAAACAAGAACAAAAGCCGGAAACTGCATGTTTGCCATAAAATTCGCCCTCGACATACAGGCGAAGCACTCTTACCACGAGGATATTGGGTAGTGCACATTTTGATGTATTGATCCATTGACGCTGCAAATTTATCGTCTCTAGATGCTCCACAAACCCCGAGAACGTAGAACGAGCCTCAGCGATTGCGGCGGTCAGACAGCGACAATTCGCAGGCCGTGTCCGCCTGGCGTTCTTATTTCTGCAGAACGCACCATGTGTAGCCGAGAATGACTCTGTAGGTCCATTGAACCATTACTTCCGATTACCGAGCTTCCTATCTACAAGCATTACAAATAAATACAGCATCTGGTATTTTTAAGCCGGTACAAAATCGCTACGCTCCGCCATTAACGGCTGTACTTGTTTGTATGCGATGCGGCTAAGTGGCTCAAGGAACTGCGGAGAATGGCTTGAGCCGCATGTCAAAAATAGGCACAGAATATTGAAGAAAGACTACTCCGCCGTAATGGCAGTGTTTTTCAGTAATTTAGAAAAGACGAGATTTGCGGTCCTAGAATGGAGACCATTTATAATCAACCTAATATAAATACGAGCCAATTCCACTCGATTCTCATCTCATTATCAATCATCCAAATTCCAATGTACAAGCTTCTCACATCCATCGCTCTTGCACTCACCGCCGTGTCTGCTGCACCGCTCAACAACACGCAGATTGTCGACGAGGAAATCCTCGCCGTCAACCAAGTGACCCGTATCGCCGACGTGGCCGCCGTCAACGGCAACGCCACGTTCGTGTTCGACTTCAATGCTCCACCCACCGGCGCCAAATCCGTGTTCCCAGGCGGCAACATCACCAACGCCAACCAGGGCACATTCCCAGCTTTGGTCGATACCGGCATCTCCATGGCGTTCTTCCAGATCGGCCCGTGCGGCGTCGTGTTGCCGCACACCCACCCACGAGCCTCCGAGTTTATCGTCTTGAACAACGGCCAATTGATCACTCAGTTCTTGACCGAGACCGGGTCGGAGATTTTCACCAACACGCTCGAGCCACTGCAGGCGACCATCTTCCCACAGGGGTCGTTGCACACCGAGATCAATCCTACGTGTGAGCCAGTCACCTTCTTCGGCGCGCTGCCAAACTCGGACCCAGGTGCGTTCTTCGTGCCGTCGCAGGCGTTTGGGTTCAATGAGAACGTGGTCGAGACTGTGCTCGGTGGTCAGGTCGATGCGTCGGCGTTGGAGAAGATCAAGGCTGCCGCTCCTCTTGGTGTCGCTACCGTTGAGCAGTGCTGGCAGGCTTGTGGTTTCAAGAAGTATTAGGGAACTTTTGCGGAGCGTAGAGACGCTTTAGTTCCGATTTTGTATTTAAATTAGAGATTTATAGAGTTTATTATTTATTTGCATGTTATCACCGCGGCGCAAGACTCTGACGATTGGATATATTCTTTCTCCGTTGGTCAATTTCAGATGTTTACATTGTCCATTCACGCAGCTGTAATGGCTTTTTGGCGTACAAATACCGTCCTGGATCTTGATAACATAACTCACATACGAGTTTGGTGCATTAAATGTTGCGACATGTTTTTCTTTTAGTGCGTAAGCTTAATCTGACGTGGACTTGAGGGCCATTGAACAAGGTTCGTGATGGAACAATGATTTAATTTAATTTAAAATAGCCATCCCTGCTTGTAACGTAGTGTGGGCACAATCCAACCAACCAAACATTCCCATACCGTCCCATTTGACAGCCATCTTCCAAGGACGTTTTCCAATCAAACTGTAGCGGAATGAATGCTATCAATAGTGCGCTGGAAACCCAAGGTCCAGGTGATGGCGACAAGACGCCTGCGCCATCGCTATCCAAGCTTATTCAAATTGCCGAACGACATTTCACCGGAGCCATGGCCGAGGCTCACAGCGCATACTTTGAAGCGTGTTATGATTCTGAAGATGGTAGAGTACCAGTCATAGGAACCATAACGACTAAGCCGGGACTCATGGTAACGGCAACGATGGCGCCAGTTGTACGAGATTTCCTCAACGGCCATTGCGACGCCCCTACACAAGCCTTTTTGGATAAATGGGCGGACTATGCAGACTATAGCGAAAGCGAGATTGAGGATAACAGTGTCGGGAAACCCAACAATCATGTTGACTTGGACGACGATGACAATGATGGACGAGGGCCGGTTGGAGCAAAAGTGATGTCGTTACTTATTTACTCCATGGGTGATTCTAGGATGCTGCCCCTCTTTATGGACGGTCATTCTCCCTGTTCTGATTCTTCTGACGAAGAGAATGAGGGTGTTGACCCCAGGTCTGTCGATTATACTCCAGGGTGCTTGACCGATTTTGACTCACCGCTAAATCACGGCACCAAACAGCTGACCGTGGGCACCGCGAGCGACTCGTCCAAGGACGATAGTATCTCTCGTGCATTTCAATCATCACGGGCATTTAGACTCATGCTTCTATTGAATAAGCTACTCAACACTCGAGTTTGGCGGGAGCGTGGCTCCATAGTCTGTGAATCTGATGGCCTTGACTTTGGCTGTATTAACGAAAAGTACAGTACTACAAGATATATCTTGGACACGAGGATGCAACTGGTCCGTAAGTTGTTCGAAATATTCAAACCCGCATTGGGTGTAACTGTTGGCCGGCATTCTGTGCTCGGAGGAAAGCCGGACATGTCGATGAAGATCTGGTCGAGGAACGAACACGGTGAGTCGCAGCACGAATATACCTCCATAGCCGACTTTGCAAAGCCGAGTCTTGTGTACCGGGCTGCCGGCGTCTTGGCATTTGGCGATGAACTGAAAGCTGACTATTCCAAGGCATTAAAAACTCATGTTCGTTATGCGAAAAAACGTGCTAAGAAAAACATGGAGCATGCTGCTGAGCTGTTGAAAGACGCCCATAAACACAACCTATTGAAGCACACTGTGCACAGAGCAGAAGATGACGGCGAGCTGGTGCATGAATATATGCGTGATGGTGAGGATCTCACCGAGATTTTGAAAGATTGCTCTCTAGATTATTCCTTACAAGCGCTGTACAGCGGGCTATCGAAAACAGCCAGATATGCAACACTTAATAACTGCAGGAATATCGTGGTCACTGACGGGTTGACATTTATTGGTGCACAATTGCGTGATTTAAAGGAAGTTGAGCCTGACCTCCTCGAAGCAAACTTCGACAGCCACTATGCACTGGATACTACAGAAACGGCAAGTTATGCACAACTCATAAATTACTACGTCAATACAGCTTTGGAGAATGACAGGCTGCGTCGTTTGGTCGAGATTATTCTAACTGCAGCCAGTGAGCATTATGAAGGACACAAGATCACCTCCAAAAGGGCAGATTCGTTGAGGAAGCTCATGAAGCAAGGCTTTACGAAAAGTTATAAATTCCACTCTACGGTTTACACCAAAGAATACGGTCTCGCAGAGAGTGCTAAACTGTTCACAAAAGACCGCGTACCAAAAATCCAACAGGCGCTAGACAAGTTTATGCAAGAATATGGCGACATTGCGGAATGCGGCGATTACACGTCGAGTGATTTCGGAATCATTTCATATTTCGAAGTTGATCAAACTAGCGAGGAAGAGCGAAGTACCTCTATATATCGTACCCTCCGCACATCACTGGTCAACTTTTATGGCGCCAAACAAGAGTATGCGTCGGGTAATCCCTGTGTGCTCAAGGTGTACGACGCGGACGACAGTTCATACTTGGAGCGAGAATTGAAAGCGTATCAGCGGATTTCACAACTCTCCACGAAGGACAGGAGACCGTTCGTCGAGCTTATTGCGTTTGGTGCGATTGATCTGGACGGCGCAGACCCCCGCTTGTTTATGGTGACCGAGTATGTTGAACCGATCACTGACATTATACGGTCTGAGGAAGAGATAGAGGATGAACTTGAAGAGATAGAAACGATACTCGAGTCGATCGGCGTGTATCACAATGAACTTCACAGCTTCAACGATTCATGGGCGCTGGTTGATGGGAAATGGAGGATCAAGGTGTATGATTTTGACATAGCGACTTTTGACGAGGAGAGGCCTTACTATTGAATAAGCGATTGTGCAGGAAGAATCTGGACTAAGAGGGCTAGCAAGGTTGTGGAAGGTAGCGTCGGTAGTCGATTGGTTCTTTTAGGTGCACGTATTGCGGGACTGTAATGGCCAATGCATACTTTGAGAATATGGTAGAAAATGTCGTACAGAAGTTGCCCCAGTAGCCTCACTTGGGACCGATGTGTGAATCAGAGCCTACGCACAAAAAGTGTGAGCTTTCACTATGTAAAACCTTCTTCTTCAAGATTTTGTAGTGACATCTGTCCCACAGATGGACCATCCCTAGCGCGACGCGCGACGCGCGCGACATGGTAGCCTCAAATTACGCCGCGACAATTACTGTACATGGACACCGCACACACACACGCAAAAGCACCACAACAATTTCAGATCGATAAGAATCCGTAAGTCTGTCATACCAAAGGAATCATGTACTGACCAAGGCAAGAATGGCAAACTTGCGAAGGTGACAATGGTAGCTGGCAACACAGTGGTTGTGTTCCAATTGCGCGATCGTCCAATGAGATATTTCGAGCAGGCCCACCCAGCAAAATGTGACAGGTTATAAAATATCTTCCATTGTTTCGAATTGACTGA
>JAKTSG010000082.1:0-25736 GCA_030580095.1 Blastobotrys petasosporus | reverse complement strand
CAGCACGGCCAATGCCCACTTGCGTTGCACCGAGGCACAGTGCTTTGACAACGTCTGTTCCTCGTCGTATGCCGCCGTCGATGTGGACCTCGATTCGATCAAACACTTGAGGAGCATTGAGTTGCAGCTCTTGCAAGATCATCAGCGGCGGCTGCGCAGAGTCCATGGCGCGACCGCCGTGGTTGGAAAGGATAATGGCAGATACTTCTGGGTGCTCCGCAGCGAGAATGGCGTCTTCATAAGTTTGTACTCCTTTAAGAATAATAGGCATGTCGAAGGGCAGTTGGCTGCGCAGCCACGGTAGCGTCACGTGCCAGGTGAGATCCGCCGCTGTTCCAGCAAACAGCGCCTTGCCGAGCCCACCCGAGGAGCTCTCTCCAAGACCAGAGCTTTCAGAAAACACTGTTGCATTGTCTTCGTTTTTCACCCGTTCGTCCATCTCGCGTTTACCGGGAGTCGGCGCGTCGAGCGTTAGCACGATCGCGTGGCATTTCCCAGTGCCAATAACTTGTCTAAGTAATGATTCTGATTGTGCTCGATCATTCTGCACGTAGAGTTGGAAGAAAAACCGCTGGTTGGGCGGTGCGTCGGCAACAATATCCTGGAACTTCATCGAAGCATTATTGCTCACAATCTGAAGAATCCCTTCCTTCTCGCACGCCTGTGCTATTCCCTTTTCTCCACTTGCATGTGCCAATCTAGCCATTGCTGCAGGCGCGACAAACAGCGGAAGCGTCGTCTCGTAGCCCGCAATGCTCGAGCTGGTATCGGCCACGACGCTGTCGACAAATACACGTGGCCGCAGCAACACTCGGCGATACACTTCACTGTTATAGTCCTTTGTGACCAAGTCGTCGGACCCTGAGAAATAGTATGCCCACGCCTTCGCGCTCAGGACCGTCTTTGCAGTCGATTCAAAGTCGTACAGATTCAGTTGGTTCTCAAGTGCGGGCAACTCGACTTTCTTCTCCACGTCCTTGACTTCCTTTCCACTCTCTTCTATTCTTCCCACCAGTGTGAGTTTGCTCATGTTATCTTCCAGTGTTCCTTCAGGGTGGATCAGCTCGAAATCCTCCGTGGCATCCTTGCCTGCCAGCCTGAGAATAGACTTCGTGCCACCGGGATGCTGCCCTAGAAACTCTGTAATGTCGTAGACATTCTTTTTGATTATCACCCAGCACGATTCAGCAGTGCAGTGAGTCGCAACCTCTTGCAACGTCCAGATCTTGTCGCTCATTTCGAGTGTGGGTGATCAAGTCAAACGTCGAGGCAGAAGTGTCCCCCCGCATTTGGGACGACCCCCACGAATGAAGAGTAAGGGAGTAAGATGCCGCAAGTGGGCACTAGAGAGCGCATGAAAGTTTGGGTATATGTAAGCGGTATGTGATAGAGGCATTCTATTTGTGTTGGTAGGGTTGAGCTCAAGATTTGGGCACAAGTTGGTCAAACCAAGGGGAAGCCGCATGCATTGCGGCTACCCCTGGCTTCAGCCAACATTATGTACTATTCAAAACGCATCAAACACAGCTATTAACGAACATGAATTTATCCAGCCCGTGAATGTGTCGGATAGTCTGACTTTGGGATACTATTTTCTCTACTAAGAACGTGCACTTCAGCACTGCTCTACTGCTCTATTGATGAATACAACTGCAAACACGTTTCTTGGTTTCTTGAATCTTTGGTATTAATTTTGTGACACCCTGTTACATCAATTAACTAGCTACTATTCTTTCTTCGTCGTAGAGCGGTGCAGTGGCCTGTTGGGATAAACTGCAGTATCAGAGGGCATTCTTCCTGCGAGATATCAACACCAAGCAGCCAAACTCGGTCCAAATCGCCTGAAATTCAATATATTACCTCAAATAGATACACAAAATAGCACAGACACCTCAAAAAATGAATTTGGCGGCCTTTTCGCGAGTTCCGACTGGTATATATAGCCATGTAAAAATTTTTCGAAAAAAATTGTCCGGCTTGGCCGAGACCGGCAGCTGTTTTAGCACAGTGGCTAGTGCGTGAGATTGCAAATCTTGAGGTCCCCGGTTCGAATCCGGGAAGCAGCTGTAGATTTTTTTTTCGCATCCTTGAGTTTCAATCTAGAATGAATTGCTTTTTTAGATCATAGAATGGATGGTGATGAGCTGATATGAGAAAGGCTTGGACTTGCTGACCCAAGAATTGCGGGTGGTGGAGCCAATTACTGTTCATCAACGGCTTGTACATGAGTTGAAAGGACACAAATACACATATAGCAGGGTTCATGCAAAGTCTGCTTTATAATTCAGATTCATACTGAATGTTGAATTCAAGTTGGTTCTTTCAGTACGTAATTCAGATTCATACCTGCTGAATTCAATCTCGTTCTTTCAGTACGCTACGCTGGATTACCGATTACCGAATGTCGAAACCCTACAAGCTTGTCAAGCCGTCACCCTTTGGTCAAATCTCAGATGCAATAAATTCACGTTACAGTTTATGGACCAGAGTCCACGTCTTTCTAGAAATGTTGTACTTAAAATGGCTTCTCTGCCTTCCACCATGAGCTAGTCTTGAACGCTTCTGGCGCGACTGCCTGGTCGGTCTGTGCTCGTTTTTCACCCGTCAGTCGGAAATCTCGCTCCATCACTATTTGGATTAGACTTTTCCTCATTTCAGTTGTTCTTACACTGTCGCTCAAACTGGTCCAGGCCGAATCGGTCTCTCTTGCCGTTGTTTCTGTATGCGTGGATAGCGTTCATGCCGCCGCCGGCAACAGTCAGGAGCTACACGCGGTTAGCATTTTCTCTCGTTACTAATAAAAGGAACATACCCCGAAGATAATACCATACGGGATCAAACCCTCAAACGGAATCATTGTGTATGCGGTTTCTATGCGATGGAACTCGACGTCGTCGTGAAGCTCAAAGTTTTGTGCAGCGCGGCGGCCGGTTGGGACCAAAGTTGATTGGCCGTTTGGGGCTTCTAAGCCAAGGTTGGATTATACTGGATTTCTAGTATAAATACAATTAAGAATATTGAATTCTAGAGTTATTCAATGGAGGAAACGGGGATGGTGTGAAGTTTACAGAAAAAAAACGTGATTCTATCTCACAGAGAAATGTATTAGCTCACTACAGCTGTTCTTTTGAATGAATAATAACACAGTTGATGGATTTTGTCATGTCGAGGGAAGGGGGATTGATTTTTGTGATTTTTTTTGTTGAATTTCAGGTCGTTCGGGGGGTCGTCAAATCAATTAGATGTTGGATGGGTAGAGCATGATTCGGACAGAGGCACCGAAGGTCTTTGGTGGAAGGTTGTTCTTGAAGGTTGCTCGAACGACACCAGAGTTACCGTGTGTTCGAGTGATCTTGCCCCACATGACTCGGATCTTGGAGCCTCGGATCTCCTTGGTGGCTCGGTACACAAAAGCGACTCGCTTACCCAAGTAGAACTGGGCGTCGACTGGAGTAGCAACACCCTCGATCTGGAGCAGCGAACAGTTTGGGTTGTTGGTTCGCTTGGATCGCTGGTAAGAAATGTGCTTACCCTTGACGTAGACTATGTTTGTGTTAGTATTATCGTTCCACTGGCATTGTAGCGATATCTTTGTTGCATATGGTTGACATGTTCATATTTCAGCACCTGATATTATTGGAACTCCCCGGTACGGTCAGTCGGACAATAAGATACCAGAGTGCGAGCAGTCACATGCTTCAAGACGTCGCTATCAGATTCAAAGAGTCGAGCACATACGTCGCTTGGATTCGGCCATTATTGTGTCGTGTGTTGTGGTGGTTTGGTGGACGATGAACTGGAAAGGTTGAATGTTTGAGTCTCTGAGTGTGAGTGGGGCGTGGTTGGGAGCACGTTCTGAGATGTACGCTGGGAGTGGCTGGTGGTGATTAGGGCTTGGTTAGGGCGCGTTGTCTGTATTGGGACTTTGGGGGGTAGTGGCGCCTCAGATTCTGCGGCTCGGAAAAATTTAATTCCTGAACAATTAGTATGGTATTGTTATAAGTATGTTATGTATAATTGATATCAAAGATTCAAAAAAAACAATTGCTAGCATCATCGCTGATGACTGGAATTGCGTCACCGATACTTGTCTGGACCAACAAAATTTCGTTCACCAACAAAGAGGAGCTCGGCGTCTCGACCTATGTCAATCCCTCAATGTTATCGCTCATTCATGATGTTGAGACCCTTGCGAAACATACCTCTACCCACCAACATGTTATAGTGCACATTCAACCACTCACTAAACGACCTACTGGAGCAGACACTTGGCGCGTGTGCAATAGGCTGCTGAAGCTCAATTGGAGTCGATAGCTGATTCAATCTAGCTTGGTACCAGGCTATTATGAGTCCCCTCTCTCCCCCTCGGCAGCACTCCACCGTATGAAAAACAGTGCCCGACGACAATTGCAATTTGCTGAAAATATTTGGATACAGCGTCAATTTAATCCTAAGCTTGACGAGGAATGGAAGGGTGAAGCTGCTCGATTACGATAACCACTGTCAACTATCTTGTTTGCCATTGCATTAGAGCCCATTCTCTGTGCATTCCGTAACCATCTTAGGGGCTTTTCCGTCTCCCTATTTCGACCTACTCAACCTGTTGTTGTCCCAGGTGATGATGATGACGATGTGGCACTCCGACTAGTTACCAATGCCTTCGCTGATGATGTGGTTGTAGTAGCGGACGATGGTGCTCAATCGCTTCCGATCGAACGATGCCGTCATGGATAAGATGAAGTTAGTGGCGCTTGGACAGGCCTCGTTTTGGCTTGTTCCTGCAGATACCGCTTTCAAGCAGGCCACATGGGTGGATGCTCATGCTTCAACGTGCAAAGCGCATTTACCTTCTTATCAATTGCTTTGCTCGCACTTATGCCTTTGGTCAGTTCCAACAGCTACCGTCTTGCCATCTGACTTTGTTCAGTGGTTGACCAATGACGACATATGCGACAAGCGAGCGTTGGAGGCCATCATCGCTGTGACCAGGAAATTGTAAGATATATACAGTATCACGAACATATGCATATTATCAGATTTAATTTCACTAAGCCAAGTGCGTACCCATGTCGTCGTTTACCCGGCTTCCGCTCATGCGGCAGGGGCCCCTGACGCCTCAATTTTCCTTCGTCCAGATAACTGCCATGAACGACCAATTCAGAGATCTAGTACTCTACGCACAAGTCCAAAATAATCGACCACTACCGCTCATCCTCGATGAATAACATAGCCTGATACTTCTAATCAGCATTCGTCCAGGTATCTAGAACCTTCATTGTTATGAGGGCGCCTTCGCTATGTGATGGGTCACGGATCGAGAATGTGGTCTGACACGGTCATGGTCATGGTCATGGTCACGATGCACGATGCACGATGCTTTCTAAGGACCCAAAAGAGAGAGAGAGAGGCTCGAGGATGATGGCGAAAAGGAGGTCGGTGACATGGGATTTGTCGTGGCTGATGCGGCGGGGCACCCAAGTTTTTGTCGAGTGATCATAGAGAGCCAATCGACCGAAGAAGGGTCTGTGTGATCAGCAGCTGTGATGGGCACAGGTACATGTATGAAGCGTGTCTGTGTACAAATTGCCTGGTATGGATGTTCAAATAAGGTGTCACAAAACCCATGCAATCCCCCTTCCCTGCAACATTTCATATGCAACGACTGCCTTCCCTTCAGCTATAAATTCCCTCGAGTTCCCACTGTAACTTTCACTTTTTTCACAACAATCATCTTCTCTCTTTGAGAGTATATCTTATCCTTATCACACGCTCTACGTCAACACTTCACTAGCTCCAATGGAATTGGAACCAGTTCCAACGGATTTGGAACAAGTTCAAGCACGACAGCAGTTTCTTGCACCCTTTTTAGATCACCTCGGTCTACTCGAACAGCAATTTGCAGCAATTCGAGCAACCAGAGCTAATGCACGAAACATCTCTGAGGAATTGATCCGGCAGAGTAAAGAGGTGTTTCGTGAGTTGAGACTGCGATGGAGGAACGTCGCTGCAGGTCCTCAAGAAACAGAACAAGCTATTAGAGCAAGAGTCAACCTTCTGAATCAGCAACTCCTGCAGGTGGCACCATCACCACCACTACCACCACTGCCAACAATATTCCCACCACGTGTCACACCCGACGGCCTGATTCTTTGTGAGTTTCCCTATTGTAAGGGGTCCTATAAATCCAAAGATAAGTTTTTGGATCATGTGCTTCACAAGCATCCTGCCGTGTTTGAGTGCCGCCTTTGCCATGCTAATCCTCCGCGCTTCAGCGAAGTGAAGTTATTGAAAGCGCATATGCATCGTGAGCACAATAGAAGAAGGGGACACATCGACTTTGATACCTTCTCGATCGTCCATGCATGAACCTTTTGAGCTTGTGCTCATCCATATGTGATTGTTCCTTCCATAGCTTATTCTTTATATAGTTGTTATAATGATAATATATCCGAAAAAAGATTTCACACTCTCATGGACTCATTGTAGCAGCATCATGGCCTAACTCCTCACTAGACTTGAACTAGCAGGATTGAGAACTCTCGATTCGGATGGTCGGCCGTCTCGGGACGCTTGCAGTGTTGTGCATGTGTTTGAATTGCCATTGAAGGACTGATAAGTGTGTCATAAAGTGATAGAATCGCTATTATTGGAGGCAACTATTGAAAAGGCACATATACTCACGCATTTACTCAAAACGCTGGAAGCGTCGGCGTACACGTGAGCAATCCACTCAACTAAGTATAAGTATGTCATGTATAATTGATATCAAAGATTCAGATATATAAATAAATCACCGCTTGCGTCCAAACAGGTGCTGGATCTCCGGGTTTTCAAGCGCCTCCATCGCGGCACGGTTGCCGGCATCCTCTGGCGTGAGTCCCTTGCCAACACCTACTACCGAGCCTCGAACGCAGCATTCAACTTCGTACGGGACAAACGCAGACCCTAGTGTGACAATGTTATACTGTGGCGCAAACTTGATCAATGCATAGAGCTCCTGCTTGGCGTATTGGTTGATATTCGTAGCGGCCCTTTCCATCTGCTCAAACGGCTCAATCACCGGCGACGTCAGCTTCCGGAACCAAATCTCGATGGCATCAAACTTGGCATGCTCAAGGTACAGAGCACCTACGTACGCCTCCATCGTCTGCCCAATCGTCCAGGGGTCCGGCGGCTTCCTGTGCTTGTCCTGAGCCAGCAGCTTCTTGTCGAACCCGTAGACCGTGCCAAAGTCGCGCAGTGTGTAAATATTAGTTATTTGGTTCCGCATCTCGAACATCTTTGCTCTGGTGAAGGACGGCAGCTTGTCTAACAAGATCCCAGTGGCAATGAAGTTCAGCACCGAGTTTCCAACAACCCCCAGCTGAAGATTCGACTGCTTATCAAACTGCTTTCCGACAGCCGGCCGGAAAATCTTCTTCTCCAAGGTTGCATCTTTTATGGGCGGCAATAAAGGCGGCCAGCCTTGAGATGCAAGCTTGGCCAGAGTCTCTGCCCTCCGGTCCGTCACGGGCTTGCGGGCTCGCTTCAGCAGCGCTTTATTCGCATTGACTCGTTTCCGTGCTTGTTCTAGTTGTTCCACAAGCTTCTCACTGGCATGGTCACAGCAGATAGTTGTGGCTCGGAACATTAATGCATCATCCCCGATATCGAGTGCATTGAGTGGTGGTGGTGGAAAACTTTTTGGGGCCGATTTCAGAATGGACGGTGGCACCCGAGTTACGCTTCGGAGTAGACCACCTTGATCCAAATACTGCAACCGGAGCACTGGACGACGATTTCCTCGGCCTTTTCGTTATCTATCAAGTCCTGTTCCGTCAACGTGTACCCTTCGTCGTCTCCGCACCGGCATGCTCGAGTCCACTTGACGCAGCTCTCTTCCTCATGCTCGACCATATCGCCTAGATCCACCGTGTCGCTGACACTGACGGGCTGGATCTTGCCAGAGTTTTTCAGTGCCAAGTCGTAGATTTCTCTCTGGTGCGGATCGGACAAGATCTCGTAAGCTCGTCGCACAATCTGAACAGTCGTATTGGTATCAGAGGCGGTCTCTTCGTCGACTTTATCCGGATGCGTCCTCAACAGGGTATCTTTATACGCCTTTTTAAGAGCCACCAGATCATCAGCTTGTTCGTGCGAAACTCCTAGAACGTTATATAGATCCATATTACAATTTCGTAGTCCAAGTGAAAGATTGAGCCGCAGCGAAATTTGAAACAAAAAAAATTGGGAAAAAAAATCAAGTCTTCACCAACTAAGAAACCGTAAAGAGCACAAAAGACGATGGTTAAACGGAAGAGAGAAGAGATCAAAGTAAGCAAAGTCGGCGACGATATCGCATCGTTCACATTCAAAGGCTTGTCTGTGCCCGAGGACGCCGTGTTTTCTGTTCTAAGCTCCAAAGATGGCGAGCAGACACTGGTGCACGGCGAATCGGAAAAGTTCATATACGAAGGATCCACAGATAAGGACCAAAACGACTACTGTGTCGCTGCATACGATCCAGACACAAACACCGTGGAGCTGTACCCTTCGACACTAGTGAGCATCGGCGGGTCGGTGAAGAACCGCAAAGAACTGGGCCCATCTGTACGGCAGGCCAACGTACGCAACGCTGCCCAGAGGAATGCGCTGGGCGAGGCGTTCGGTACCAAGAAAGCAAAGAAGGCAATTACAGACCTCGAAAGAAACAGGATCGAGGCCGACAAGTTGGAAGACCTCGAAATGGCGATTGTGGACTCGGTCGGCACCGTCACCTCAGCACTGCCCACAAAAGAAGAACGCGAAGCGCAGCTCAAGGCCGACAGACCCATCCCGCCATACGACCTGGAGACTACAAAAGTGGAGAACGTGTTCCCGCTGGCAGGCATTATTCCTCCGAAGGAGTACGACGCGATCCGAGTCAACGTCATTGTCAAGGAGCGGGATCCGGCCAAACGACAGGCTCTGCTCCCACACAAGACGTCGCCGATTATCAGCACACGGCTCGAACAGCTGGCTGCCAAGCCTGGCGACCACACAGATCTGCTCAAGCAGATATACTACGCTGCGCTGCTGCTAGCGGTGTACGACAACAAGCGGATCAACAACAAGACGATGCTTGCGGCCAAGATAAACAACCCGCCAGAGATCCTCATCTCGGGGATGCTCGAGCGGTTTGCCGTGTCCAAGGCTGGCCAGTTTGGCAAGACCAAGGATCGAAGCTTCACGATAGACCCTGTGCATGAGAACAAACTGCTGAGCTACCTTCTCGCGCTGCTGCTGCGAATCGACAACTATCTCATCGAGGTCAACTCGCTTGCACGTGAGCTCTCGCTCAAGCCGTCCAAGCTGACAATGCTTCTGCAGGCCATGGGATGCAACGTCAAGGCGCCTTCGCAGACGCAGTGCGAGGCGTTGGGGTTGGTCAAGACGCAGAGCGCCAGCTACAAGGTGGCGATTCTGACTGCTCCGTTGCAGCTGCCAGACTTGACAAAACGCAAGCGGGCCGGCGGTCGATAATTTCATAATTTATATATCAGAAACTGTAGATAATACGAGAAAAACCTCTTTACGCCCCACGGTCTGCGGCTCAAGGACGCGCAGGTTTTAGAAAAATTCTTTTCCTCAACGCGCAGCGCGTCCGAGGCGAGACAAACCTCACCCTTGACAAAGGCTTGCCCATCATCACTAACGACAACGACAATGGCCGAAGACAACGCGTATGGAGATTTGGATGCAAATTGATGGATAATTAACTTTCCCAGTGCCCCACGTATTGCTGATGCCAAGGTTCTTGAGCAGCTCGCCAAAATCAACGACGAGCAGAACGAGCTGGAGAGCTACATTCGTATGTTGTTGCGAGACAAGGCAATATGAAAGCTAACAATTGAACAGAGCACTTGGCCAACAAGAAGCTCACTCCGCTGTTTGAGAGGCGACGAGAGGCGTTGAAGCAGGTGCCTGGGTTCTGGCCACGAGCAATCAGCAATTCCGGGCTGTTTGACGAGTTCCTTGGCCCGGACGACGTTACTGTGTTTGAGCACCTCACGGATCTCCACGTCGTTTACTACGACGAAGACCCCAAGAGCTTCGGCATCCACCTGGAGTTTGAGAAGAACGACTACCTGAAGACGACTGTGATCGAGAAGCGGTTCAACTACCACCCGGCCAAGGGCGATGAGCCGGAGAAGTATACCTCCGAGCCGATCAAGATCGAGTGGTTCGAGGGCAAGGACATCAAGCAGTTTGACGATCAATCTGTGTTCCTCATGTTCGAGTTCACTGGCAAGGCCCCCGGCGAGTACAAGCACACCACCGACATTGCTCTGATCATTGCCGACGACTTGTTCCCTCACGCGCTGCGATATTACACCGAGGAGGCCAACCTGAGCGACATTGACGCCGAGTTCGACCTTAGTGATGAAGAAGACGAGGAGGATGACGAAGGCGACAAGAAGCGTGAGAACGAGGACGGCGAGGAGTCCAAGGCGAAGAAAAGCAAAACCGATTGAATTGTAGAATAGGTTTCTATATTTTTAAAGTATTTTTTATTATTGTTATTATTATATATATAAAAGAGTGGCTGTTATACAAAAAAAAAAATGCGGGAAGAGTTGAGAAAGGATTAATCGTCGTCGCTGCGGATTTCCAGATCCTCGTCGCTCTCGCCGCCATTCAACAGCTCGTTCTCGTCCGTATCAGCTACTGCCACAGGAGCATAATTACTCCTAGCAAATGCTCCTCGTGTCGCATACCGCGCCGCTCCGCCGCGTCGTCCAAACCGTTGCATAGCTTGATTCCACAGCGACATGCCCAGCGCAGGAATCACCGACACGACAGCGACAGCCGCCGCAACGACTGTAGCAATCGCGCCAATGCCCACCGCCATGTACTGGATAAACACCGGCTGGTCGTCATTGTCCTCTCCCAGCCGGATCTGGCCGTACCGCTTCGAGTAGTGGTCCCATATAATGACACCAATGGCCGCCGTGAACCCAATAGGCAGCACAATGACCAAAAACAGCGCAAAGCCATGTAGTCCCCGGTGCTTTTCTTCGTACTCCTTCTCTTTACCTGGGCATGGATGCGACTGGATCCGGTCAAGCTCGTTGCCGCCTTGGCATGTACTCATTGGGATCCTTCGGTAACCCGTCGGTTCCCAGTATTCGTACTTGTCAGAAAACTCGTCACACACCTTGGAATGATCTGGAGGTGAGTAGCCGGCAAGGAGCTGGCACGTACCATCATTCGCGACCATGTAGTTGAAATCGCACTCGTAGTCTTGCCTGGTGCAGGAACAGTTTTGAAGGATCTGGTGAGGCTGGTTGATGTGCCGTCCGACAAAGCAATTGGCATCCAATTTCTTTCGCAAGTACAGAGCTTCGTGTCCAAACAGGCAGTTCTCCAACTCAGGGTGCGACGGCGCCCAGAGTGTGAAATCTTTGCTATTTTCCGGGTCCTCCTCGTTGATCTCGCATTTCCTTTCTGTCAGTCCACTGAAATCAATCTGCGTAATCACATCTCGTCTTCCCTTGCTAGCAGGCGCCTGGCCAAACACCAAAAACTTTCTACTCATATCAGACGGAATGGTAGCAAGATCCTTGACGCGGATAAGATCGTCACTGAACTTGTACTCCTTCCAAGTTTTGCCCTCGTCGAGCGAGTACTTGATCTTGTCTGTTGCCTCTCGATTGTCAATCAACACAACAATCGCACCAGAGTCGCCATACTCCCATTCGTGAGTGCCCTTGGCCACCTCGACCCACGTAACTCCGCCATCTCTTGTCATATAAGTATTGCCTTCATCCATAGACGTGAGCTCTGGCCCGACATTGCCAACTCCAACCATCAGCCCAACAGCCGACTGCGACGAAAACGTGTCACGATAATCAAGTCTTTCAGTAAAGCCGTGAAGATTCAACGAACATTGCTCCAGACTTCCAGAGCATCGCTGCTTGTTTCCGTTTGCATCGAGCGAAGGAGGCGTCAAAAACGCCCACTGTGCGCCATCGTTGTGAGTGATCTTGGTCTTGATCTTCTTCCGTACGCCACTGCCCACTTCCTCCGTGTTGACCACCGCATTGGCAATCGCGACTCCTTCCAAACCGGCCATCTTCTCAAAATCGACATAACCATAATCGTCACGGTTGAGCCCTTCTAAGGAGATCACATACTCGGTACCGTTGGAGTTGCTCTTCAGCAGCGTGCCATACTCGGATGCGGCTCGGTTGTTGACTGTAACGTGCAAGAATACCGCCTTGGTCTTGGATTCCAATACTGTATATGCTTGCTGCTTGTCGACCTTAAAATTGTGAGGGAAGTCTGCCGGAGCATAATTCGTGCCATCTACTGACACAAACGCCTTGAGCGAGTTGGTGTCATCCTTGTCAATCTAGATTGTTAGTTTGTGTTATCTTTCGTGAAACTTACAGCCGCAACCACGATAAACTCGTGCTCCAATGCAAAGCCGATAATGTTGTTGAAATGCTCTTTAGTGTCCCTGAACCAGTTTGTGCTAGAATACAACCCGAGCAGCTTGTGTCCACTCTGAGTGGCGTACTTGGAGCAGACTACAAGCTCGTCACTATGATCATCTGCAAAACTGCATCGTTGGACATCTTCCTGAAGTCCGTGCCACGACTCGCCGCCGTCAGACGAGTAATAAGCGTCCACTCGGCAGGTACTCGAGAATGGATTGTCGCAGCCCGTTTCGCCATGGAAGATCATCCAGTCCTCTTTGGATTTGTGCAGTCCCAATGCGAGCGGATTGGTCGTGTCGAGTTTGGCAGGCAGCTTATGAGACTTGAAGTTCTGTCCACGGTCACGCGAGATATAAATATGGGTGTCGGAAGTGAGAAGATAAATGTAGTCGGTCTTGGTCGGGTGGGCAGACATGGCAATGATCCGCTTGTCGTCCAGTGCCTGCGTCCACTTCCCACCTTGATCATGAGTGATCCAAACCTCGTGCTTGTCGTTGAGCACTACAATTGTCTCATCCTTGTTTTCATCCGTTGCCACAAGGTACATGTAGTTGACCACGGATCCTTCCATTTGGAAAGTATTGTGGCTGATCCCCTTCTCGCCGCCGCTACCTTTATCGCCGTCCTTGTCCTTATCCTTATCGTCCTTCTTGTCGTCGTCTTTCTTATCACCGTCATCTGCGACCATGCTTGAGAATTGCAGCTTCTTGCCGTCTTCAGAACAGGTATACTGGATTTCAGACGGGATCGATCCTTGGCATTGGTTTCCTGGAATCTTTCGAAGGCCAGTATCTGATACGGTCAGCTTCTCACCCGACGAACACTCATTCACGCTCTTGACACAGGCTTGGCCCTGACGAGTATACCCTGAATCACATTCGAAATCTGCAAACCCGCAAGCACATTGCTCGAAATTGGCATGCGGTTCCGAGTACAATTCACCAACATAGCACTTGGCAGATCGCTTACGTCGCCAAAAGTACTGCTTGTGGCCCATAATACAAGACGTGGTGCCGTCCTTGTCGTACACAGCGTACCACTTTTCGAAATCGTCATTCTCCTTGCTCTCAAACTTGCATGTTCGCTCCAAGGTTCCTGTAAAGTCCAGCGCTGTTGCGATCGTCTTGCCATTAGCACTTCCTAGCAGCAAAAACTTCAACGAAGTTGAATCAGGAGTTGTAACCAGAATATGCGCCTTGACTTTTTTGTCCAGTTCCAGTTTCTGCCAGCTCTCACCACGGTCAGTAGAGTACTGGACTTTTTCCACAGGCTCGTCATCCCGAGCTGCTAGAAGCAAATTACCTTGGTCACCAAATTCATACAAATGAGAATGATCCAAGCACTTTTCCCAGGTGAGACCGCTGTCGTGGGATACAAACATGTTTCCATCCTTTCGATCGCCCAACGACGACCCAGTGTTGCCAATTCCAGCAATGATTCCAGGCGCGGGACTAGAAAAGATTCTGCCGACATTTCGTTCGTCTGTGACTGAATGTAAATGGACCGCATTGCCATTCTTGTCCTGCAATCCAGTCCATGACCGGCCGTCGTCGAACGAAATACGCGACTGGGCAGATCCATCCACATTGACATTAGCAATAAGAACACCGTCAATACCATCCAATGCTTCAATGTCGACACGGCCGATTTGGTCTCTGTGAGTGCCTTGTAGACTTTGCGTGAAATGCCAGCCGTCTGAGTTGCTTGTGAAAAACGTGCCCTGTCGATGCGTGGTATCTGTCAAAACGTCCACATGGAGCGAGTGGTCGGAAGACTCCAATATTGTCACAGACGCTTGCTTGACATGCTCGTCGTAGTCACCAAATTCCGCCTTGTTCCAGGACTTGAGGTCTGTGGACACATGCAACTCGACTCGATCATCAATCGCGTGGTCGCTGGACAGGGCCCTGAGCGCGACAAAGTACTTGCCTGCTGCGCCGATTCCAACAACTCTATCAAGTTCCGACCCTTCTTGAACCGTCTTGAAGAAGTCGTTCGACACCTGGACCTTACCATCAACAGCACATACAATCGTGTTGGCCTCAGCTTCGTTGAATGCCAGCGAGGACCTCGCAAACTGGCACAATGCTGCGTCGTTCAGCTTTGCCACCGTGCCAAAATTGTCTGTAGTGTAGTAGTACTTTGGAGAGCAGGTCATGTCGAACAGCGATTTGCCAGTGCATTCTGCTGCAGAGAACAGAAGAGCGTCTGGCAATTGTGCATGGAATGAGATCCCCACACTTGAAAGCGAGTCGTCGCCAGTGTCTACTGTGAACGACTGCCACGATGAGCCTCTATCTTTAGTAGCGTAGTGTTGCTTGCTGTCTGTCAATGCGTAAGCCCTGTCCTTATCGAAAGGATGCTCCACCAGCGATTTGACATCTGCAAGTTTGTCGTTTTTAGTCCAGCTTGTGCCGTCGTCGTCAGAGCGATATATCCTGCCGTCGTTGCTGTGGTACAGCACCGTCGAGCTATCGTTGAAGTAGACTAGACCCGCCAGCTCACCACCAAGCTCTGTCTGCACGACTTTGGGCAGTGCGTAAACGCAACCACTGCCCGCCAAGAGCACTGTACTGAGCAGCTTTAATCGCACCATGGTCGGTGTAATATGCAATGCAATTGGGCTCAGGCGCTTAGAGTATAGACCTCCTGATATACGAAATGATGGTGGTGGCGGCTGAAATTGGGATCGATAAGGCCCAAATCGAGCCGCGCCACCGCCTTTTCTGAGCCGCTCTACCAGAGACCATATAGAACATGCCTGGCAACTTGAATCTGAAAAAGTCATGGCATCCTGGGCTGAGGAAGAACCAGGAGGCGGTATGGAAGGTCGAGCAGGAGGCTATAGAGGAGAACAAGAAGATCGAGGAGCGGCGCAAGGAAATCCAGCGAGAGCGAGAGCGGTCCGAGCTGCAAGCGTTGCAGGACAAGGCCACTGGCAAAACTCGAGTCCGGCGGATGGACTGGATGTATAATGATATGAGCGCGGCGGGGCTGGAGAATGAGGAGAACGAGGCGTACCTGCTTGGTAAGAAGCGGGTGGAGATCAAGGACGACCGCGAGGCGGTGGACGACAGCAAGAGATTCGAAAAGCCTGCGGTAAGTACGAGCGATAATAGTGGTGGTGCTAGTTTGCGGGATGATCCGCTAGCAAAGATTAAACAGAAGCAGCAAGAGTTGGGTCTTGGAAGGGTGGATAAACGCAGCTCAAGGAGCCATCACCGTTCGTCGAGATCGAGGTCGCCTTCTAGAGAACGACGACATCGCTCGGAGAGATCACACGGCAGCCATGGCCACAGGAGCAAACGATCCTCCGAGCATCGTTCTCGGCGCCATAGATCACGGTCGCCTAGACGCGAATCGCGCGATGATAAATACCGCGAGAGCAGACGTTAATCTAATTAATACTACTGTACCATCACACTCAATAAATATTTCAAAATAAATACATCAATAAACATTCCTATCTGGGCCCGCCGTCGATACCAGCGATCGAGATGCTCGTTTCACTCGTAAACTCACGTTGACTGTGGCTCCTTTGGCATCGTTCACAGGCAGACTCGCTCCACTCAGCGCCGACCAGACCACGGACAGTTTCGGCTCCGGCACTCTGATCCAGCATTGACAGACCTTCTTGTCGTTTACGAGTTGCAGGATATCCACCGCTATAGCGTCTCCAGAGAGGCCCAACGCACGCGTCATTCCTTGGCCGACCAGTAGCCTCCAAGTGATCAGATCAATCACCAGCTCCTCGTCACTTGTAGACAGTCTAAAGCACGTTAGATTATGAATTTCTTCAAAAGACGTACATTTCCAGGTGTATATAAGCGAAATCATGGCTGAGAGCGAACGACGACGACGCCATTTAGAACCGTAACGCGCTTGGGGGTGTGGAAAGTTGGAAAGGCCGCCGCACGCTTTCAGAATTTTTCTTTCATTTCATTATCAACAGGTTCGTATTCATTAAGAGGATTTACCAAATGCAGAAATATATATAAATATTAGGTCAGATTATAGTACGATATTCTTTATCGCTCGTTGAGGAGCTTATTACGCTTCTCCCGCTTCCTCATCCTGGCGACCTTCTTGGCATGGTACTTCTGCGCCAGCTTCTCGTACCGCTCCTTCTCCTCCTTAGCGGCCCGTCGCTCTTTGATGGTATTCAGCTTGTCGTCCCGCTTCTGTCGGGCCTCGTCTTTCATGTCCTTCTCCTGCTGCTTGAGTGCCTTGAGCTGCATGTCGGCCTCTCGCCGCTTCTCCCATTTCGTCTTGCCGACCGTATTCACACGTAAGGGAGTCTTGGCCACTTTCCATGTTCGCCCAGATACCCGTTTCCCGACAGGTTTGGAGGTTTCGCTTGTGGTGGTTGAAGGGGTGGTCGTGGTCGTGGTCGTGGAGGTGGATGGTTCTGCACATTCGTCTTGTGTGTGCTCGGGGATAGTTGGAGTATCCGACTGTTTAGTCGTCTCTTCAGACTCCTTCGCCTTTGCTAAGCCCGTCTTTTGTAGTAGATATGCAAGCATCGGCATGGTCGTTGAGGTGTCTGTTAACGGTCTTAAATTTTTTTGAATGAGAAAAAAAATATTGGCACGCGCCGCACGCGGTGTTGGATAGTGAGATGAAGGATTCGGACACTTCATTCTTTATTGTATCTTGAGAAAAAGTTTTGGATATATGTTTTATTGTTAGTTACTCATCAACTTTATAGTTGCTATATCGTTTTCATTGGCACGCAGCCGTCAGCGCTCCTTCGATGCAGCACTCAACCGACTGCGATATAGTTACTGCACCTCGAAAGTGAATGATCTGAGCATTACAGGCTATTTGAGTAGTGTTATACCGCAGCTTACTGTCCTGGCCCAAGCCGTAGAATCGCCGCAAGAGCCAGTGTTGAATGCGTCAATATCAATCCATCTCAAGGATCCACAGAACAAGGTAATACAATTACACAGACCGCGTCTCCAAACGGTCAGATCTAGCCTCTTCCTCCTCCAAAATCGCACGCAACGTTCGCCCGACACCCTCAATGTCATTCAACAACGAAACGTGGCCACGATCGCTTGGAACCTTGGCGCATATCGGGAACCCCTTCCCCAGCGGCATCAAACTCTTGTGGTAGATGACGCCGTCTCCAGCACCGAATATGAGATCGTTATAGTCGCCTTGTTTGATACCCTCGGGCCCATCGACTCGCGTACCTTTCAAGGTAGGCACAGTACACCCGTACACAACGGCCATAGGCGGATACACGTCTTTTTTGCTCTCATCATACCACAGCTCGTCCAGAAACTTTTTCGTCCGTTTGAGCGTGCGGTCCAGGTACTCTACAGCATCGTCGTATGCAATAAGTTCAGATGTCGGGTAGACAAATGTACTGTCTGCACGCTTCAGCCCCACTCCACGCTCCTCTTCAGACACTGGTTCTGATTTCACTTGCGTTTTTCGCACTTCGATCGACTTGGCAACACAGGGGCTGAATTCGTATTTCTTCCACACTTCCACGTCGAAAAAGTCGAGATCGTATCGCTTGTCGGGGTCTTTTCTGTCGACAAAACACTTGCCATCAGTGGGTAAGAACACAAAGGAACTTCTCATCAGAAAGTTGACTTGGGCAGTCAAAATTCGTGAACTGAGTAGAATAGAGTCGCCGTAGCGGAGCGGCCCTAGAATATTAGGACAAGAGGAAGGAACTCCAGCGTAAACTAGACCTCTGACCAGCTCTGGATGATGAACTGTAGCATGGTGCGCAATCAAGCCCCCCATCGAGTGTGCAATTATTATAGCACCTTTTTTACCCTTATACCCGTCCTTATTTGACGGGATTTTGCGCAGAAATTCAGTCAACTTTGCGCTATTGATATCAGAAGAGAGCCTCCAGTCGTAAGCAAACTCATGTACCCTGCAATTGGGCTGTGACGAGAGCTTTCGAATTAATTTTCGTGCCACATCGACAGGTCCAATGTGAGTTAGCATCCGATCCGGGAATATATACTCTTCCATATCGTATTCGTCTTCATCTTTCATCCCGACTGTAAGGTCGATTTTCCGCAGATTAAAACCCACTTTGATAGGAATCCACACGCGACGGCCAGTTTTGCGATCTCTCAGTATGCTTCCTCGGTAACCACCGAGAATGACTACATCTCCATCGATCTGTGGTAAAGGATCCACGCGCACTGATAACGGGTTGACTCGCTCCATGACGTTTCTATTCGGGGTCAGCGCAAGCTTCACTGCCCGCAGACGCGAATTGTCTTGCTGGTGTATATTCTTGTAAAGCTCTTCTTCTTGGCGCGAGTCTATATGCTGCAAGTGGTTCACCTTATCTTCAAGCGTCTCACTGTCAGAAGCGAACAGTCTGCTGAACCTCGGCACGCGGTCGAAGATTGCCAATGGGTTACCAAACGGCAATGAAAACGAGAACGTTTTATTGTTATCCTCGCCTTCTTCCCCGGGAACATGTGCTGCTGCCTGTTCTGCTCGTGTCGATGAGTGGCCTCCAATGATAGAGCTGGCCGCGTCCAAGTCTAGCCCCTCTCTCTGGTCCTCCTCTTCGTCATCCTCCTCGTCGCGTAGGTCTTCCACCTGATCACGCTCTTCTGAACTGGGACTGCTAGCCACTGTAGGCACCGAGTCTTGTGGCGGTGGGCTCGTGGTTGCCGAGGAGCCGGTGACAGGCGACCCGTCGTCGTCGCCGTCGCCATCCGGGGTCTTCGCGGTGGGCAGCAGGATCATGCTCTTGGGCCGCTCTCTGGACCCGCTGCGGTCCCTTCGAACCAGCGACTTGAGCGCGCTCGACAGGCTGCGATGAGGCATGATACGTTGTGAGTGTAAACGTGGAAGAAAACTGCTTGTCGCCCAAAGTGGTCCAAAGACTCTCCTCCTCGTCCGGTTGCAGATGGCAAAAGAACCCTTTCTTAGTACGGACGGAACCTTCGGGTACGCGCCTGGCCTGTCTGAACCTTAAATTCTCAATGCGTCCGTCCTGAACTCGCAGGAACCAGATTGTTGTTGTCGTATTCTCAAGAGTGGCTAGAGTCCGAAAGTGGTCAATTGGCGCCGTCGTGACTCAGAAAGGCTTCTTCGGATCCAATTCGATGCCGATGCCGCCGTTTTTTTTTTCTCGCTGGGACCCAGATCTGGGTACTGCGGCGCCATCTGAGACACTGTCTCAGCCGCATATGGGTCCCATTTGGTGGATCCGATGGGTCCTTTTAGTGGGTCCATCCCAGGTCCCATTGGGTCCCATAGAGTCCCAACAGCATGTGAAGATTCTCTTCAAGTAATAGACAATTTGCAAAAACCCCCTGTATTCTAGGAAAAATAAATATTACAATAGTAGTTAGTTGGAAGGAAATATTAAACAGCAATCTCTGGATACAGAGAAGCGGCTGGTTTGGCCGGCTCATCGACATTGATGGTCTTCTGGTCCATGACATCCCGAAGCATGCTCTGCAGCTTCTTGACTACTCGCAAATGACGAGCCAGGCTCTCAGCATCAACCTCTTCTTCGCCTCCAACAGACAGTTCAGATAACTTGCCCTCGAGCTCGTCGATCTCATCGTTGTCCACGACGGGCCGTGCTGACCGCTGTCGCAAGTTCGCGTTGACACGTCTCTGAGCATCGTAGTCGTATCTCGCAGCCAACTGAGGATGCGCCGATGGTTGCGTGTAATAGTCTTCCTGGATCGTTGGGTAGAGGTTGGTCGCAGGATAGGTGCTTGTGCTATAAACAGAAGCAGGCACCGTCGAAGACTGTTGCTGGTGATACAAGGGAGTTGATGTTGATGGTGCTGCATGCTGCTGCGCCTGAACTTGTCCCTGGATTTGCTGTGGATGGTGTTGCTGTTGTTGTTGTTGCTGCTGCTGCATATGCGAGCCCAGCTGACTTAGGAAAGTGTCTGCTTCTGCCATATCCTGAGTAGCAATCCTTGGAAGAGACGACAGCGAGTACGATTCCAAATAGTTGAGACGTGACGCCATGTCATGAGAATACAATGGCTGCATTCGTCCACGCTTTATATCTTGTACAAAGTCGCCAACGGCATTATCAAACGGTCTCTTTCGAGCAGGCTGTTGAGCTGCTGCTGCTGGTGGAGGAGCACCGCCGGCCGCCGTGCTCATGTCGTATGGATAGCGAGCCGCAGGCATCGGCACGGCTGGAGCTGGAGCCGCGTATGCATAGGGGTAAGGGTAGTAATGCACGTCTTGAACAGGGTACGGAACATCATACACAGGTTGCTGGCCCGCTGGCTCGTCCGGAGCATGTGTCTTTTTATGCTTTTTGAGATCCTGGGGCCGCTTGAACGATTTCGGGCACTGGTCGCACTTGAAGGGCTTGAGAGGAACATGCACTCGGATATGCGAGGTGATATGGTCTCTTTTGACGGTACTGACCTTGCAGTTCTCCCATCTGCATGTCAGCGAAAGATTGTTGGTGCTTTTCCGGCCGACGTGTTGTTCGCACAAGTGGTCGTAAAGTTCCTTGGCACTGCCAAACATGTGGCGACAGTCGTCCCATCTACAGGTGACCTGCTCATCCTCATCGTTGGAATATTGAAGGGCGCTCCTGGGGCTCTCGTTTGCTGCGATATCGTCGCTCGAGGGAGGCGTGACTGTCTGAGAGCCACTGTCGGTCATGGCACTCGGGACTCTGTCGGCGGCGGTCTCGTCGCTGGACACTGGCGGCGACGGCAGCGTGACGTTGCCGTTTGGAGGGCTCAATATCGCCTGCAACGTCTGGGACATGGTGGAGTTTGGCTGCATCGACGCAGCGGATGGGAAATCCTGTTGGTATATTCTCGGCGGCGTCGTAGGCTGGTCTCGTCGAGCCTGCTGAGGTGGAGCTGTTTGCTGCTGCTGGACGGCTGGACCGTGAGGGCTATGCGAGTGATGTGGCACGATAGCAGCGGCGTCTGCTGCGTCTAGCGGCGGCGGAGGAGGAGGAGGAGGCTGGTGGTAGGTGAAGTTCATCAGGTTTGTCGTCTGTCGGTGAAGTTGGAAATGGCGGAATCGCTGGGCTTTTTAAACCGCTTGAGGCAGATACCTGGCGCGCGCACCGCGCGAGTGAGATTTTTCTTGGCGGTCTTGGCTGTGTGAGGGGGCCAGCCAGCACAGCCATTTTAGCATTTTTTTCGCATGACGAAACTCTTTTTTTCTTGAAGGCGTTGGAGTTGGAGTTGAGGTTGAGATGGTGAGAGTTGAATTCGTGTTCTGTGGCTGCCGAAGTGGTGGTTGTTGTTCGTCGAGTTCTTCCATTTGGTTGTTGGGTCAAAGTTCAGATAAGATAGTCAAAGAGAAAGACATCAGTGTTGTAGAAAAGTTCAAGTGAAACGTGGCGATTACCGAGAAGTTTTAGGAAGCAGCCCTCCTGAGATCCATGCTCAAGAAGGCGTGCAGACCAACGCGCCGCGCTCTGTGCGGCTCTCAAGCTTCACCCAGGATTTCATCCAGGTTCTCGTATGTTTCCCTGAAGATTTAGTATGGTATTGTTATAAGTATGTTATATATGATTCATAACAAATATACAAAAAAAATGCTACACTGGACACGTATGGCTGCTGCAAGCGGCAAGACTACGATGCCAGCGAAGAATGATATCACTAGTATGTTCCGATCATCAACTATTTAAATAAATATTTATGGATGTTCAATCGTTCTGCCATGAAGGAGATTGTGCATTCATGGTTGGTCCTTGTAAGGATTTGCATTGTCTGCAATCACTCACAGGAGTGATATACTTGATTATACTTTTTTCTGAGAATTCATATACGGTTTTTCTACCTAGTTATTAAAGCTAGCCAAATTAATAAATATTGTTATTCGCCGCGCTATTGTGTGCTAATGCCCGTTTGGCGCCAGAGGCTCCTGGTCGTTCCCATTGGCCCCAGTCGGCGCAATAGGCGCCTCCGCAATGGGACTCATGCCATTTGGACCCAAGTTGGAAAAGGCATCAACAGTTGGATCCACCGGTGGTTGCAATGGTTGCGACGGTGGGACCACGAGTTGCGTGAGTCGCGTTGTCAAAGCCTCGATAGACGCCCTCATGTTGGTAACCGAGGCCGGAGCAATGGATGACTCCATTCGATTCAAGTATGTAGCAATTCTTGTAAGCTCGGCGAGATCATTCTCATGTTCGGTTTGCAAATGCACTCCGGCTGTGTCCCGTCTTAGGACTTTGGTTCCGAGATCAACCAGTGCACCTAAAAGAGCAGCTTCGATTTTTAGATCTACCACGAACATGGCGAGAGTTAGAAGTTGTTTCTGTGAAGAAAAGTAGAATGGTCTTGTAAATAACCTTTTGTGCGTAAAAGTGTTGAATGATGTGATGGGGGAGAGTTTGTAAGAAAGAGTATCCAGGCGCTGAGAATGTTTTGGCAGTACATAATTAAACCAGCCGCACCTAGAAATTGAGCACCCTGCTAATCACTCGACCTTACCTTCTGCAAAGTCTTGGATACGGCGCATCAACCACGACAAACTCCATGTCACCAACCTCCTGTTCGCCATCACCCTCGAGCCTCTCTCTTTGGCTCTGGGATTGATCGAGGATGAGAGGTCGTGGTCGATTTTTTTGGACTTGTGGGTAGCAGCCATGCTCACTAGGATGCACCAAAAGCTATCGACCTACGGCTTCGACTTGGCATTCGGCAGAGAAGTTAGCTCACGAGCAAGGAAGGAAGATCTATCGGTTCTTGGTGGGGATCAACTCATTCGTCTCAAAAGATACTCGGTCGGTCGCGGCTTGAGCTCGAAAACCCTCCGAGGCGTGGGACTAGCCACGAGAGCCATACACACAGATGAACATTGCAACTGAATTCAAACACCAGTTATCGAAAATACGCCACGCAAACATGTGATCTTGCTCAGCTTTACGGTGGTGGTGCTTTTGTGGAACTGAAAGGGCCAGCAGACTCCCCGTTCGGCGTGCGTCCACTCTATCCACGGCTCGGTTCCCGAATATTGCTCTTCTTCAGATATGTTAATTAAGTGGTCGTCCATTAGCTTTCTTACGTCAAATCATTTGAACTTTCGAAGCGAGTACTAGATCTCTGAATTGGTCGTTGTTATCTGGATGAAGGAAAATTGGCAAATTTGAGGCACGCAGGGGCCCCTGAGAGCAAATGCCCGCATGAGCAGAGAACGACGACACCTGTCTTAGTGAAGAAAAAAAACGATTGAATAATAGGCATATGCTCGTGATATATATCGACAGCGAATGGTTGGTTTGGGCAAATGGTCGTTTTGGATTCCTCCCAATAACTCTACTCCCAACTCTTGCTCGCGCAAGCGGAGAAACGACCATTTGTGCTTGTCGTTCCAAGCTGTCGACGATATCAATACCTACTGTATAATCTGATATTATCTAGATGCTTTTCTTTCATGGTTTTGAAGAATTAAATCTGGACTATGACCGGAAGATGCGGCTAGAAAGGAAATAAGCTCATTTCATGCAGGGAAATTAGGCTCATTCAATCCGAAATTAACGGACAAGCAGCTTATCTTTCACACTTGATGACCAACATGGCCAATACTCTTCCAATCGTCCCGCCAGAAATCGTGCGTATTGTGGCGTCGTATATGGACCGCGGTGTTGTACTCACTCTAGGCATGACAAACAGATTCTGTGCGGGACTTTTTGCAGGCATTTATTACACTGACTGGAGAGTTGACTGCTGCCGACATGCAAATGGCATAGCAGCAAACTACTCTACTGGAAAGTACTATAAGACCAAGCTTGAAAGCTTTTTCCAGGGACTCAAGAAAGGGTTTGCTCCTGCGTATGCTAAAAGGGTACATTTCCATTTCTGCAAGCACCTGCAGCCAGATCACCATGCCGAAAGCTGCTCAGAAAGTAATCTTCAGACTAATTGGCCGCTGGATCAAACGCGCGAATTCTTAAAGCTGCTTAATGCCAATGACATCGTCGTCATAATCAGGGATCCTTACCAGCAGGGTTACATTTGCTATGAGCCATTTCTGAGAGCTCTGCTGAGTGAATCACTCTGTGCATTGCCTAATGCTGTAGTCAATTTGCGAGTGTATAATCGGGAGGCTCCGGGGATAGACCCTGGCTCGTTACACTTCACTATACGCGACTCCTCAACGTCGCAGGCTGCGGCTGCTGATAATATGCAACGGGCATTAAGTCAAATCAGGCCCTCCTCTATTGACTATGACGTTTGGGATGGGTATGAGCACTTTAAAATCTGTCCTGCCCGTCAGATTGTTGGCATCTATCCAAACGTGAGATGCTTGAGGCTTTCACGTTACTATGCCATTCAAGATAATATCTCAGGTCAACAGCGCCGGGACTATGTAGCTAAGCCAGAGGAATACCTGGCGGCATTTCCTCGATGTCAATGGCTCATTTGTCGATGGGGGATTAGTGGCTATTATGGTCATATCGAAACCATCTTTTGTTTCGATAATGTGTCACGACAGTGTACAAAGATTTTGGTACACAATGAAATTTTCATTTGGGTTTATGAGCTTTACGTACATACGGTGGTTTCGAAGCACGTCAAGGTACTAGAGTTCCATCAGACACAGCACAATATGCTTGCCAGAAGATGGCTTGCAAATACGCCAGCCACATTGAATGTTTTACTCGCATGTCTGTTATGGTCCTTTCCAAACTTGGAAAGAATGGTTGTGAAGTTTCGTGCCGGTACGATTATGGCTGACCCCAATCATCTGGGCACTTTGAGTAAAGGCTTCTGTGAACATTGCGAGCTAAGTGTCGACGTTCTCGAATTCGACATTCGAACCTTGGTCAGGGAGGGCCGGCTAAGTGCGGTAAACCCTTCTTCTGCATTTAATGCACTAATCACTCAGATTTCAGCTCGGGGCTTGGGCGTCTAGAATCGAGTGGAAAGCCTTTCTCCGTATGTGGTTGATCGCTTGGGGCTTGATTATGGCTCATATCGTTCAACTTGAGCGGGTGGTACAGATTTCTATTATGGAAGGCTGTCCTTGTCAGTGTCAGAGAGCAGAAAAACTTTTCAATTGCTTTTATTTAAAAAAAAATAAACTATCACTCCTGTCGTTACAAAAGATTAAGTGCACATACAAGCAGTACAAAGCCGTATGCTGAGTTCCGTACCGCGTTGGAAGTATCAGTATTGTTGCGTGAATACGACCCGGCACGGTCTCGATCGTGTTTTACAGACGCAGTTGCAGCAGCAGCAGCAGATACAACTTGTCGTTTATAAATCCCAAACTCCACAGTTCCATTGATATTAAATGTGTCTTGGGTTGTGCTGTTGCTGTTGC
>JAKTSG010000081.1:0-26090 GCA_030580095.1 Blastobotrys petasosporus | reverse complement strand
GCAACAGCAACAGCACAACCCAAGACACATTTAATATCAATGGAACTGTGGAGTTTGGGATTTATAAACGACAAGTTGTATCTGCTGCTGCTGCTGCTGCAACTGCGTCTGTAAAACACGATCGAGACCGTGCCGGGTCGTATTCACGCAACAATACTGATACCTCCAACGCGGTACGGAACTCAGCATACGGCTTTGTACTGCTTGTATGTGCACTTAATCTTTTGTAAGTTACGAACAGGAGTGATAGTTTATTTTTTTTAATAAAAGCAATTGAAAAGTTATTCGGCTGAAGACTCACGAGAAAGCAACGAAACGGAGTGGATTGACTTAAGCACACAAGGCGCGACACTGGGGACGAGAAGCTAGTGGTCGAGCGTCAGAAGTTGTGGGAAGACAAGTCTTTGTTCTCTGCGTTTTAGCTGTTTCATGTGTTGGTTTTGACTACCCATAGTAGCTACACTAGTGCTGAATTCTCAAAACAAACAATTCTCCAAGCATTTCTTGGGTATGGGAACTAGTCACATTCCTGATGGCTGGCATTTTGTAGACGTGGCAATTGCGCGCCAAGCGCCTAGTGGCTATTTTCAGGTGATACGTACTGAATTGGTTCACGAGATGCCTGTTGATATTGCGCAAGATGTTGGAGAAGCTGGTGTGGTTGACGCTGCTGGTCATGATCAACCTTTGGTTTCTGACTCGACGGTGTTTGTGCCAGCTTAAGCTGATGAAACTACACACATCCGCGGCTCTATCCATGCTGCATCTGGAGATCGACGCCAAATGGCTGAGCTAGAGTTCCACACTACCTGTTTTAGTGTATCAGCAGGTGTGCGTCGATGCATTTCCTCCTATCTAGATATCAGTACGGTCACATGCCTCGCCGCCTATTGGCCAAATATACAAAAATAAACAGACTAAACAAACTGTACCTCCTTTAGATTCGCTCCGAACGATAAATCACGTACAGAAAACCAGGCCTTGCAATCGATTTTACACGTGCCTCAACATCGAACTCAACCTCAAACATGAATTTTTCTGTGCGGCTTTTTAGGGGCCAGCGAGAAAAAAGTTCCCCGTACCCGAAGATCATTCAGACAGACATGGCACTCGACAAGCTTACGAAATACGGGCTGCCATCACCATGAATCAGGTGGGTATACAGCTTCCTTACCGATAGGAAGACTGCAATGGTGGTGGATGGCAAGCAATACAGAACAGAGCGTACAGGGATTCCCCAGGGAACATGACTGTCACTACTGATGAGAAATCATTGAGGTTGGGGTCGATATTCCGTCGAGTCCCAAGAAGGATTCTGAGCAGAATTGTTCAGTTCCGAAGCGGCCATGGCTTGATAGGCGAGTGGTTTGCAGGTAAGGATATGGTGAGGAGAGAGGGCAATGGGTGTGCCTGTGGAGCGGAGTTGGAGACGATTGAGCACATTATCCAAGAGTGCCCAAGATTGAGCGAGGCTCGAGAAGAGCTCAAGAAGGTGTCAGCTACGATGGAAGAGTCAGTCTTGTTGGACTCAGAGGCCGGGCTTGAGGCAATGGTGAATTTCATCAGAGCCGAACAGTTTTGGGCCAAAAACAACATGAACACCTAGAGGTGGACAGCTGAGGACAGGGTGACCCAGTCCCAGGAAGCAGTCTAAGGGACGCTACGGCGGTGGAAATCCGGGGCCTGCTCAGCAGCTGAGGTGAATCAAGAAGACATTAAACCAATTGTATTATTTTTATTATTATCATGTAGGCTAGTTTACTAGGAAGACGGCGCTGGCCTTAGGCTTAAAATAACCGTCTCTAAATATATTAGATTAAAACGAAAACGAAGAGTTAAAAAAAAAAAAAAAAATTGAGCCGCATGCGGCTCAAATGTTTCAAGTGATATTTTGGGACAACCAAGAACTTTTGGTTCACGAAACATTGGTTTTTGGATTGATAAAGTTGTAATAGATATTCTGAATGTGTTCTACTACTATATATCGTAAAGTTGAATGCAGTAGAGCTGTCAAATGGTCGACTGGGAAATATGTGAAAAACGTCGCAATAGTTACTTACACGGCCCAGTTTAGTCAATAATATATTTTGAATAACGTTTCTAAAAGAATCGGATTATATGGCGGCGGTCTGAAGAAAGTTTATCAAGTATGAGCAAGATCAAGTTACAACAACGAGAACGTACAATATCAACTCTCATCCGTAAATCCAAACTCCCAGCCGTTGGCCCTCATCCATGCCCCCGGGTCGAACTCCGTAAACGGGCTATCGTCCGGCGGCAGCGCGGTGCCGTACACAAGGTTCCATATCCGCTGTATCGACATGTCGTATATTCCCTCCGGCATTTGACTTCCTTGCAGCTCATCGTTATATACAGTAGGCGCATTCGTGTTCAAAGGCGGGAGCTCCACTTGGGACTCGACCGGAATGCCGTTGACCTTGGACTCCATGTACTGGCGCGTCTTGCTCAGCAGCGCCTCAAACAAGTCTCTGTACCGTTTTGTACTCTTGACTTTCTCTGCAACTACAAACATGACGGTGGAGCAGGCTTGCAGCTCCTCGGATATCTTAAAGTCCCATGGCGTGATGCCGGTGATGAGAGCGTATATCAGCGTGAGGCCGCACATGAACACGGTCTGGAGAGCGATGAATGAGTGTGCATAAGTGCCGGCCTGGTGGAGACTTTTGGAGACACGGCACACGGTGCCTGAGGCATGGAGACACATTTGCATGTGCTCGTCGTCTTTGGACATTTCAGATAGGAACGGGATTAGCGCGTGGCGAATGCACTTATTGTACATGAGGTCAACGTGGTACTTTTGGATCATCGTCAGATTCGGCGGGATTGCATTCCTCCAAGCATGGATACGTTCCAAGTACGGGTCCATTTCCGTCACTGGCGGCAGCTGGCTGGGCCTGGCACGGTATATTTTTTCTTGCACCTCACTGTCGATCCTGCGGACTTTTAAAAAGTGTAATCCAAACGACAGACTGGTGGGTTCTCTATTTGAATCCTTTTCGAGGTAGTTTGTCATTGCACGTAAAAGGTCGTTATCGTTGGAAATAGTCTCAGGGAGATCCCACGGCAGATCCACATCAATGTCGCGTTCGCTCAGTGACAGCGGTCGTCCAAAGCTCTGACAGATCAGCCTCTCTAAAGAATAAGTGCACCAGAACACTCGACGCCGCATGAGCATCCACCGTGCATTAGCCACATTCAAAGGGGTAGATTCCTTGCGGTGAAACCCAAGCTCCACGCAGTTACGCATAGCTTGCCCTACAATCTGCCAGATTCCCGGCCCGGACATGGATCTCAAAAGGTATAATACAATCAATATCAAGCTCTGAATGGTTCTGAGATCCACATTCCCCACAAACTTGTCAAGATGGTTCACCGCAGCGGCATAAAAAATCTCAGGATGGAATAGTTCTGTGCTGTCGACGAGCTGGGCATGCCGCAGTCCCGCAGCATATATCATGAGCAAAGTAAAAGCATCCACCCGTTGGTCGCTCGTTAGTTGCTCATTTGGATTAAGCAGTTGGCCGCGGATGGCATGGAGTCGCCAGATCTCATTCAGGTCCAGGATCGGGAACCTCTTATGCACCAGGTCCACATAATACTGTACAATTTTCTGGCTGTCATTTTGTTGCGGTGGTTGTATATTAATGCTGCTGTCATCGCTATCTGTGGTCGAAGCTGTAGGAACAGTATTACTGTCGCTGGGTGGTCTGCTGGCAGGGTATATGGGCGGTAAGTTGGTCGTAGGTTGGCCCTTATTCCACATGACACGCTGAATCATAGACGCTAGCCCTATTCCAGATGACTGCCCAAGGTACTGACCGGGGTCATATCCCAATGATATCGCTGTTGCCCAGCTCATGAGTGAGGTCTGTGCTTGTGGTTGCGTCTCCGCTGCCGAAATCTGTGTCGGTCGCGTCCGACTATTGTCGTTACTGTTATCCATGATCGCATTCTGCACACTGGGCAACTTTCTGCTTCTTATGTCGTCCTCTAGCTCTGCCACACGAGCCTCTAGCTGTTTGGTGTAGTCGCGCGACTGTATCTCTGGAACTACGCAGGTCAAGGCTGCTTTCTTGCAATTGCTGCAGTTGTACCCATCACTATCGCACTTCTGTTTGCGTGTCCGACACCGTTCGCAGGCATATCGCGCCTTCTTCGGCTGTCGAAGTGTCATAGCCATGATTGCATCTGAGTCGAGGTTCGCTAGTGTGGACAGCAGGACGAGATCTCACTCGTATATGTCGGGTAGCTGAGTCGAAGCGGCTGGGGAATTTGAGCCGCGCATGAAATATGATCATTAACACGGCCCCACAATTGGATTTGGAAACATGGATGTTCCGACCTGTTGAATAAATTTGTAAATTGTCAAATAAAAGTAAACGGAGACTACAGTAATCTATTGATATCTGGTAAAAATATTTCAAGTATGTGCTGCATCTCATCAATGGTTAAAAAAGGATGTTCCTGGTTCACTCTCGCCCCGATCACAGGCGATGTTTCTGAAAAAAGTCTACAATTACACTAGTAGCATTGAAATCGGCCAAATGTTGTCCGCTCTTCATGTTATCCGCGTTTGGCACAGTTGCTGGCCAAGTATGACCATTGGACGGTGTGGTGATCTGGGTGATCAACCCAAGATCTGGCCCGAACCCAAACTCGTATTTGATGGACTCGGAGTAGAATGGTGAAGATACGTTTCGTGGCGAAAATCCTTCTCGCTCAGCCCAGTCCTGTATCCAATGCGGTATCGCAGGCAGACACTCTTGCTTGCGGATACCGCCGTTGTAGTGGATTACAGTATCGTTCTCTCCATGAAACTCTAGTAGAGGTATATGGAGACGACCTGGGTTGCAGGGGAGGTACACGGTTTCAGGATTGCAGCTCGATACATCGATGTAATATGCACCCGATACTGGAGCAAACGCTGCGATTTTTCTGGACGCGACACGGTCGCAGGCGAGTGTGTTGCAGAAACCAGCACCATCGGACTTTCCACTGGCCCATATTCGGCCTTCGTCGATATTGAGCTCACATTTAAGCTTTTCAATAATATCGATGACGAATTGGATGTCATTGGAAGTGTCGCCTGGGTCACCTTGCCACTGCTCACCGACTCCCTGTGGGTAGACCACCACCGCTTCAGTGTTGAAAAACGGGTTTGTGAACTGGTCTAGCTCGAGCTGGTCTGTGGCATTCTGCCCTCCTCCATGGAACGAGAAGATCACAGGAGAAGGCTCGCGGCCGTCGTACTTCTCGGGTAGAGCAATGAGGTATGTGCGGTCGTTACCGCTACTCTCAATTGAAGTGTTGACAGCAGGACCTCCAGGCGACAGGCCGTCAGGAAGTCGCCGGTTTGGCCAGCCATAAGGGCTGGCAAGGGCCGTTGCAGCACAGAGCAAAATTGCAGATCCGATCATCTTCAAGAGATTGTAATTGATCTTCGAAAGATTGAAAATGGACTTATATGCTCCCTTAAATAGGAGCCGCCTGTTGGCAGATACTTTCTCATTCCCCGGCCAGATCGAGCCGGTTCATTGTGGGGTAATCCAGCTGTTGGAATTGTGGGCGTAACATGGAAGAGTATACTTTCAAGTGGGGTTCTCAATGACGTGAATGTTCATCTGAGCGAGACTTCGTTTGTAATTGTGGGGGAAATGTATTTAATTTTTTGGAATTACTCGGTCGCAATCCGCCCGTGATTTTGCAGTCGTAAAAGACGTCCCCTCTCAATGATTAACTCTAGGAACTACTCCGATGGCTTTGTAATTACTTCAATGTCTATTGCGCATCGGGATGTGTCCGCCCTCCAACATAACGGGTATCGGGCTGTCCCCGACCCGCGGCGCCCTGATTCAGAAATTAGACCGCGGAGTAGGTCCGAACACACGGAGGATCTGTAAACCAGACTTTGTGCGTTATCCAAAAATCACCATGCCTCCTGTCCATTTCTACTCGTTTTGATGATATAAAATCAGTGCCCTCACCAGTTTCTTCGACCCCTCATTATCGATCCTAAACGAATGACCGGCCTGAACCCACGCTTCACCATCCCCGACTCCACGCCGCGATCCAGCAAGACCAAACTGGTTATTTCGGGGATCGAGGTCTACGTCTATGGATTAGAGCAACTCTCTCAACGCTCCGGTATCGATGTGGCTATCCTCTACCTCGGCCACAACCGGACCAGAACTTATTTGGTAACTGAAGGAGTGGCTCACGAGGTGTTGGACAGGTACCGCAAGAACAGCGTCGACAAAGTCGAAGCTATTGCAGTCACATTCAACATGCGCAATCACGGCAGCCGGGAGGTAAGCCAAGATGCAAACCGGACTTGGAAAGATGGCAATGAGAACCATGGGGTCGACCTCATCAATCTTATCGACGGCAGTGCTGATGACTTTGAGCTAGTTATCAAGTACTTGCCCGCGTATATCGGCCCATTCAACAACATTTACAACATCATGGCTGGCATTTCTCTCGGCGGGCATATGACATGGAGGATATCTGCCAGCTTCAAGGACATTTACGCAGCAGCTATTGTGGTCGGATGCCCCAACTTGACCGCCTTGTTGTGCGACAGATTGGGTATCGAAGTGACTTTGAACGGCGAACTAGTTCAAACAGACTATTTCTACCAGCTTACATACGAGGAGCTGAGTAGAAATATGACTGAGGTTCAGAAAAGACGCCTGCCGAAGCCTCTGTTTGATAATTTACGCATGCAGGACAAGGTGGTGCAAGATGAGTTCCCAGAGTCGCTTCCATTGTATCTCATGAACGGTCGTGAAGATCCGCTTGTGCCTACCAAGTTTACAGAGTTTTGGTTAAAAACAAGAAAGTCTAATGCGACTTTGTTTGTCCAGCCCAATACTGGCCATTCTTGTACGGTTGAGATGGTCCACAGCATTGCCGACTGGCTGACGAAGATTCTACCTGTGAAACGAGAGGTCAATATCAATAGATCAGAAGTCCGAGCAACTTTATAAACTTGAAGTAATAGACTCTGTAGTATACCCATAAATATAGCATTAACAAGTTATGGCAGTTGTGGATTACCACTGGAGGACCAGATTGATATTGCCTGAGCACATAAACATCAGCAGCGAACTTCCCCACAGCTTTAGTACCAATATAACCGGGCCAATACCGAAAAATAGTATATAAGCGGATACATGCCGAAAAGTAGAATAAACAATGAGCCAATAATATGAGAATCGGGCTCTACCCGGTAAGGGTTCTAAATGTGCCCCGCGCGGCTGACTAGACCTTAACCCACTCTCGGCGACTCCCCGACAAGGTTAATCTCGGGCAATTGGCGAGAGACATACATACCATAATGTAATCGAACGCTTCCGGCACCAGAAGAACTCTGTGTTTCGAATCTCCACATTTTGTACTCGTGTTTTTGCCCACATAATAGGGCGTCGGAGTTACAGGGAACAAAACGGATAACCCCACAGTTCGCAGCTGCGTCAGATCCGCGATAGATCCCAACCTATTCTGCACACCCACACACAGCCTTATGACTACTGTAGCCGCTACACACATGTGTATATAAAGGAGCGTCCATCAGCTCCCTCTATGTTCTTGATCTCCGATATACCAACCAGCTTACTATGACCGACGAAAAAGATATTGATCAAGCGCACGTGGAAATGGTTGCAGATAAGGAGGGTCTCTATGACTTCTCACCCGAGGACGAGAAAAAGCTCATCCGGAAGTTGGACTGGTGGATCATTCCTATTATGATGGGCACTTATGTGTTGCAGAGCTATGACAAGGGCATTATGAGTGCTGCATCTCAGTTTGGGTTCAATGATGATCTCGGGCTTACGACAGTAATTGGCCACAACGCTGCGGGACAACCAATCACCAACAACAAGAAATATTCCAATGCCTCTTTGATGTTTTATGTTGGATATCTCATTGGTACATACCCAATGATCTACCTTTCACAGCACTTTCCAACGTCAAGGGTTCTGGGGTTGGCTACCATGATCTGGGGTGTCATTGTCATGTCTACTGCCGGGTGCAAGGACTATTCTGGCATCATGGCAAACCGGTTCTTTCTCGGGTTCCTCGAAAGTGCGGTAGCTCCAGCTTTTACTGTTCTTGTCACATTCTGGTGGACCAGAGAAGAGCAAGTGTTGAGAAACGGTTGGTGGTATTGCTGCGTTGGTGTGGCTACTGCCATCTCGCCGCTTCTCAACTACGCACTTGGCTTGATCAATGGCCCGTTGGCGAGTTGGAAACCAATGTTCCTGGTACTTGGCGCAGTCACTTTCTGCTGGAGCTTTGTTATTCTGTTCTTGCTTCCAGATAACCCCATGACGACCAAGGGTCTTACAGAGGAAGAAAGGAAGATTGCACTAGTGCGACTGGACCGAAACAATGCCGGTAACTTTGATCGAGAGTTCCGACTTGATCAGTTTATTGAGGCATTCACAGACTACAAGATGTACAGTTGTGCGTTGATTGTCCTCTGCACAGGCGTGCCGTCAGGCGCCCTAGGTACATTTGGAACTATTGTTATCAACGGCTTTGGATTCAACCACTTCCAGTCGCTTGCATTGACGTGTCCCATCGGTGCCGTCACTGCATTGTCTATTCTTCTGTCGTCTTACATCACGCGGGTGTGGAAGAATTCGCGATACTTTTACATGGTTGTCTGTGCACTGATTTCGATTGCAGGCACGCTCATCTGTTGGTTCGGTCCCCGAGACAATCGTGGCCTTTTGTTTGCAGGTATTTTCCTCATTGCTGTGCAGGTAGCTTCGGGCGGCTTGGCGGTGTCTATTGCATCCTCAAACATTGCCGGTCACACAAAGAAGGCGACTGTCAGTGCAGGTACATTTGTGGGGTACTGTGTCGGAAACATTATTGGACCATTCATCTTTGGTGCCTCTCCGGGCCCATTGTACCACGCCGGTTTTGTCGGTAGCTTTGTGTGTCTCGTTGCAGTCGTTGTAATCGCTGCTGTTACATATATCCTTCTGCGCCACGAGAATGCCAAGCGTGAGAGAGAGGGCGAAGAGGCACATATCCATCATTCCATTGAGGAGAACCTGACTGACAAGCAGAATCGAAGCTTCCGATATATGCTCTAATCATACACTAACCATGATATTTTTACTTTTCTTTATTGTTTTTGTTAATTAATTCGTAGCTTACTCAATGCACAGTTTTTATTATTAGTCGAATTCATCTGCTATGCTCTCATCGCCTGCATCCTCGTCATCATTCAAGAACAATTCTTGGAATACTACCTTGGACGATTTAGGCTTGGATGTTTCCGCTGTTTTTTGGCGCTTCACAACTGCTATTATATTTCCTTGGTCATTGTTACTGGATTTCTTGGATCCTCCACCATCTGTTTTGCGGCGTTTCGGCGCTGATTTCGCCCGCACTATAGCATCGTCGTCGTCGTCATCAATGAATTCAATAACTTTGCGAGTCTTCGAGTCTTTTTCAGCTGCTGGTTTCGGCTTTTCCAGAACTTGCTGCCGCTCCGCAATCTCAAACTCATCTTCGTAGTCGCTATAACCCGAGTCGTCCTCAATCACATCTCGAAACTTCAAACGACCATATTCACTCGACTCTTCGAGCAATTTAACAGCGTCTGCACGATTTATGCTTTGCTCTTTTTGGTAGAGTTTGACCATAAGCTCGGGCACGAGCACCATGTCAAAGTAGATAATGCTCTGGGTCATCTTCGACCATGGCTTACGCTTCATGATTTTTTGCACCTCGTCTGTCAGTTCTTTTTGCAGTACCATTGACACGGTTTCCCATCCTCTCTGGCTGTAATACCCTGGCTGAGGGATCCAATCGCTAGCAATGGCCGTGGCTTGAGTAACTTGGGTCAACGGAGACTTGGATATGCGCCTCTTGGCTCGATCATAGAATTCACTCTTAGACTCCCGTTTCAGAACATTTCTCGCATGTTCGATATTCCTTCTAGCGAATTTTCGAATCGCACGGTAGTTGATCTTCTCTGGGTAGCCTTTGCTTATCCCTTCCTCGATAACCTCATGAGCCGGCCGAACTCTATTTGCATTGAGATCCTTTCCCGCAAACTCAATATCCTCTTCGTAATTCTCATCTGAGCTCAGTGCTGCTTCGGGATCAAAGTCGATGTTGAAGTTTTTCAGTTGATTAGGACTGAGGCTCTTTGGTTGCAGCTTGTTCAACGATTCCTCGAAACTTTTCAGCTCGGAATCTTCCTTGCTCTGTTCGGATTTTTGCAATTTGGTCGCTTTGCTTGCGTCGTTAGTACTCTTCCGTTTAAACTCGGCATTAAGACGATCCTTCTGATATGCTAGCCGAAACTCTTGCAGAGGGTCTGCCTTCATCTCGCCGCCTTTAGCATGGCCCTTGGAATTGCGTTTTTTGCCATAAGTTTTCACAGACGTCATCGATCCAACTCGACAGTGCCCAGCTGCTTTATGAGCGAGAAAGACTCGTCTGCTCCGATTGCGTTAGAATTCGCTTATGCACGCTTCGACTCGTCTAGTGCGGCCAGGGAACAGAATACACACAGCTAGAACGCGTACTCAGATATTCGCGTCGGACCCACAATTACGCGCCGCCACCCAGTTCTCCCAACCTCGAAAAACTTTATTACGCCTGCCCATTCCATCTGTCATAACCTGTCAATTCCATTCGCACTTTTTAAACGTAATCCTTAAAGCATTACAATCAATACCCTTCGACAGAGAGATAAAGAAGCGTACGACACTCGTATCTTATTAACCGTCTAAACCTATTTTCTATCGTTTTATTCTTTTCCCCCGTCTAGTTTTTGTTTTCCACGTACCTACAGAGGCAAAACCGGTTGCCTCATATTACTCGTGCCATAACCAAATTAGAAAAAAGCGAAGCCGATAAGTGTGATTTTTTGAGACGTGTTCGTTTAAAAGAAGAGATTGAGTAATAGTACTCGTAACCAAAAGAGGTAGAAAGAACCAAAGAAAAGACAGCGGCTATTCAATTTTATTCGATGTCAGCTATTGACGAGTTTGCTACCACGTTAGAGGCGTTGTTGAGCGTCAAACCTCCCGGAGTATCGGGGAGCAAGATTAGAAAGCTACATGACCTAGCCATAAACAATGTCACTTCTGAATCTGTACTGATTCAGCGACTGTACACCCATTGCAAAGTGACTCCGCCATCGCATAAGCTCGGTGCGCTGTACGTGGTAGACTCCATCGTCCGAGGTTACCAGGATAAAGCAAAGGAGTTGAATGAACCAGCAGATGCACCAGAGGGTACATATGCGGCTGGAGTGCAGCAGATTACAGAGCTTATTGGTGCTATCATGGACGATGCTTTCACACAACCACTTCCAGGTGACCAAAAGGTACGTTTCCTTTTATTATTTTCAATCAGATTATACTAACATTCCAATAGGATAAGATCAAAAAGCTCGTTGATATATGGGCTCGAGCAGAGACTTTCCCTGCAGAGACGATCAAGTCTCTATACGAACAGCATTTTAAGCCAGAAGTAACCAACACCCCTCCAGGGTCTCCGCCATCATCGGCTCGAGATTTGTTTAACCAGGCAACTACCGTACCTAGAGCCCATTCTCCTGCACTTGTAGCAGAACAGCAACAAGTACAACCACCCAAGCCGGCTGCGGCTGCTCCGCCTGATACTGCATCTATTTTGCAAGCGTTGGCTAGCATCGCAAAGCAAAAGCCTCAGGCACAGTCGTCGTCGCAGTCGCCGCCTCAAGCGGCGGCTTCTGCTCCCATTCAGGCACCGTTGCCCCCTGTACCTAGCCAGTCGAGTAATTCCATTGCTGGTCAGCCATGGAACTTAGCCCCGCAACAAGCTGCCTCTAGCACCGCCGCTGCTGCTGACCCCAGATCTCGAGTCGATCGCTCTAGATCCCCAAACTATGAGCGACGGCGGTCTAGGTCTCCTACAGTCGGACACCAGAGATCGCCGAACATGCGCTCGAGGTCGCCACAGCGAAGCTACTCTCAGAGTGGTGTGCCTGAGATTGATCCAGCCGATTACAAGCCGAGAAATGTCAAGTACGGCACGGACATTCCGCAAGGTTGTATTCGGGTAACAAGCAGAACTCTGTTTGTTGGCGGTGTTCCTCCATACATGAATGAGCAGAACATTGCTGATCAGTTCAGTCCGTTTGCGCGAGTTCAAAGCATGATTTTCCATAAGGAACGAAAACATGCGTTTGTCAAGATTCTCACTCGTGAGGAAGCGGAGATTGCCAAGGAAAAGTTTGAAGAACTCAACAGGAGCGGCGGCACTCAACTGCGCGCCCGATGGGGTGTTGGATTCGGTCCTCGAGATTGCTGCGACTACCAGAGTGGTGTCAGTGTGATCCCAATTGACCGGCTGACTGATGCCGATAAGCGATGGATTGTTACTGCAGATAACGGCGGTACTGGTGGCCGGCCGTTGGTATCGGGAATTGAAGTTGAAGAGCCTGATATTGAGATTGGCTCGGGTGTTTCATCCAAGGCTATTAGTAAACGAATGCCCACGAATAGTTCGCGAAATGGACCACGGTCTACGCGAGACCAGGACTCGTATAACCAGCCGCATCGACGACATGACCGGAATGATAGGAACGATAGGAACGACCGACATGACCGGCATGACGGCGGTGGTTGGAATAACAACAATAACAACAACTACAACCGACGAAACCAAGGTGGCTATCACAACAACAACAATAATAATAACAATAATGGCGGCAATTATGGCAACTCGAACGCGATTCCAGCAGAATTGTCAAATATGATCAACGCCGGCGGCAACAGCAATAACCACTACCAGAATGATCAACAGCAACAGCAGTACGGCGGTATGAATCAACAACAACCGGGAATGCCTCCTCAAATGAACCCCATGCAGATGATGCAAATGTTCCAGTCTGGGCAAGTGCCTCCTCAATTCCAACAGATGGCTGCTTTCTTCCAGCAACAACAACAACAGCAGCAGCAACAACAAAACCAGCAGTAAGTCCTTTTGGAATGGAAGCTAAGCGGGTTGTTGTTGGAGTTATGCGCTGCATGGTGTATAAACGGGGCTGGAAACCTGTGCATTGTTTATGCAGCCGCATGCACTCCCTTTGATCCAACGCTATGGTGATCAGGGTCAAATGCCACTCAAGTAATCCATTTAGTGTATTGAATGATGCGATTAACTATTTTATTTTTTTTTCTGTTTTTTATGAATTGTAAGAATTAATTGAAAGTGAGATATACACAAAAAAGAGCAGCAGGTTCGTAGTCAGTAAAAGGTAAATAAAATAAAAAATAAAAAAGAGGTTAGTGTCCTGAAATGCTTGGAAAAGAATCAAATTCGACCGGTTGGAACGGCGAATGCTCCTAGAGCAAGGCGTGACATGGAAGGCTGTGGTCTGAGCTTTGAGTTGACGAGTACAGTGTTTTGTTCATCATCAAGCTTGTCGTCAATCGCCATCCAGTCCTCAATCTCGGCATCCGAGATTGTATAAAACTTGTGCTCCAGGCCAATTTGCTCTGGCACATCCTCCAGCTTTGCGCGTGTGTGGCCGGCAGCTGCTGAGATGCTTCTGCTGAACAGTCGAATCTCTTGCTCAGTCAGTTGTTCATAGCCCAGCTCCGCCGCTCTGGACGGCAGCTCGTGGTGGGGAGTGAAGGCGCGTAGCTTGCCGGCGTGGACAAATCGAGGCTTGATCATAGGATAGCTCCACGTCGAAACAGGCATAACTGGACTGGACCGTGTAGTCGGCGACGATGGAGAAGGAGATCGCCGTCGGCTGCTAGCAGTGGTGAGCAGTGTAGTAGTGGTGGTGGTGGTCAAGGTCTGGACGGCAGTCTCGGACATTTTTGTAGGAATATTAGAAGCAGGGAGTAGTGTGTGTGCAGAAAAAAGTTTGTCAAAACCGATCGAAAGTTTTTGAAGATGCTGATGATGATGAGTACAAACAAGCGGAAGAGAAGGGGGATCTCTGATCGGTTTTATAGGCCCAGTCTTGACCCAAGACCCATGTCTCACCTACGACGCGGTCGGCATCGAGCTTGAGCGACTTGCAGATCTGGCTCTTGGAAAAGAAATGCTGTACTGGCGGATGCCGCCAACTACGAAATGGCATGTGCATGAGACGTCACACACCACACAGATCCATGAAGAATTTTCTTGTCTGCTGCTGCGGGTGTACTGCTGTGCTGCTGCAGGTCTTGAGTTTGAGAGTTTGTGGAGGTGAAGAGTGTTTATTTACAAAACGCGTCTGAAACTCAAACCTTACGCGTTTCTAGAGGGAATTAAGCTTTTCATCGTATGGAAATGTGACTTTTTCAAAGAGAATACTCTGATACATGTCGATCGTATGAATTTTTGAATTTCACCACCGCCATGGTATATCGTAGATCCTGGGTGCTGGGTGCTGCTGTAATGTCGTAAGGTCGGTCTGGTGCCGCCGCCATCCCAGCCATGACCAATGTCTCTGTGCGCAATCTCTGGATCCATCCTCTCGAGAATGCTGATGCCTAGAGTGCAGAGCTGTGCAGTTCTTTGAATCGGCATTGAAGCATTAGATCTAAGAAGCAGACTGCGGGAAGAACGCACACGCACACGCATCCGGGGATAGGGCGTACAGGTACTCCCCACTGCAGCAGGCTGCAAGCAACACCTGTCAAAAGATGTCGCTATTAGAAAGCACAATAACCCTGGTCATCTGTTCAGCTGCTGTTGCCGAATATTGGAGATACAGTGGTACCTTATCTTGGTACAAACTGTGCTTATTGCACACAAGGTTGTGTTGAATTGAGTGATGGACAGCGCCTTTGGGATGATCTCTCTTAGTGCTCTCTAATATTGGACAAGGGTTGTGTATCTCTGCGTGGTGCATAAGTTCCTCCAATCAACAATAGTCTAGTCTGTGCTATAGTGCAGCATCGTTATTGTTGTTGTTTGTGTTTAAAGTGAGTATGTGGTTGAAGATGAATGAATGAAGGGTCGCATTTGATTGATCGTATGGAGCTTGGTGGGATGCACTCAGAAAAATCAAATACCCCGGAAGCGTTTTTTTTCTGTTTCAAAAGACACACATTCTATGAGAAAGAAAAAATGTCTCCTTCATACGATAATTGATATGTCTATCTGAGATCAATAAGCCGTGCTGTTGATAAAAGTCAGTCAAAAGCACGGCTGCTTATTCGGCCTCTCAATCGCATGGAGATCTCGATCGCGTGCGGTATAAGTGGGTCACGTCAAAAAAATCTTTCACGCGTATGACAAAAAAAATTCATCATTTTCTTGGCCGTATTCAAACATACCATGACAATTGCGAACTCATCAATCCAGTTCCATGTTGATTTGTAGTACAAAAAGCGTGGTCAAACCGACCTTCCCGGTTAGGCATACTGGATGCGGCACTATGCAGTCAAGGCAGCATGATACCAGCAACCCTTGTCGCAGCTCACAATCAATGCAGCAGATCTCAAGATTGTAGAAGCGTATGATTAATTAATTTGAATTGTCACTTCCAGTTGGCCTCGGTCAACAAGAAACACGTTGAAGAGCAGATGAACTCTGAGCGAATAATTTGTAAAGATGCAGCATCTGTGGCTGGACTGCTTTGAAGTGCTCTCAGTCGGTGGACAGTACATTTACAATCTGCATACATGAATATCCGCGGAAAAGAAAAGAAAATTATTTTTGGACAAAAAAAATCCTCTCGCCGTTATCCACAATGCTGGAATACTTTTCTGAAAAGACCGGCAAATAATTGCAAGTTTGCGTATAGATGAGCGTTCCGCCGCACGCCCCAGTGGATTGGGATCCAGGGGGTTAATTGCTGGCATTCTCCACTGGTCAAAGTCGAATGGACAGAAAGTTCTGTTCGTTATCAACTTACGACCAGTTGAACGACTTTTGATATCGACGATTTAATAGAATACTTTCTCGAATGCCGGATCGTCACTGCTGGGAAGCAAAGTCTCTGAGTTTGACCTTTGAAAGGCTAAAAATGAAAGGCAGTGACAAGTACAAAGTGAGACATGCCTGGGGCAAATGTGTCACTGCCGCTTCTGTTCATGTCCGCAAATGCCAATCCCGGACGACATGGACTTGACTTCTTGGGCCGATCGAGATTGGCCGCAGATTTGCATCATTGGCATGTATTTGAGAAGCATAATCTTGCAACCAAGTATCTATGCACTAAATAAGCGTAGAGTGTACAGAACATCAGATGCTGGTCCGCCTCGGACAGACCTTCCGCAGTCTCACTGCTGATCAGATACATTGTGCTGCATAGTACAGCGCCTGGGGTTATGACAATGCATGCAGCAGAGACTTCAAAGACTTTGAGCTGTCGGTACGGTACAGCTCTCTTCTATCATGGCAAGGTTTAGAGGATCCAGATCACGGTATTTCTGTAGCGTATCCATACCAAGTCTTCCCATAAATAAATCTCACATCTGACTCGCCAATAGCCACTGCCAGCCTGCTATCTGCGATTTTCACATTCAGTCTATCCACAGTTTCCACCAGAGAATCCACTTCTTCAGTGCTCATTCGATCAATGTACCGGCCAATCGTAATATGAATGGAGGGGCTCCAGTATCTCGATTGCACCGGTATGACATGCGCCACTGCCAGATCGTGCATCTGTACCCGCTTTGCGATAAAGTTTTGCTCTCCATCCGCCTCCGAGACAAACGTCATTGCAATGGCTGTCCGGTCAAGCGTGAGCTGAGGAGAAACGAGACGGATCGGATTGCGAAACAGCTCTGTAAAGTCGTGCATGTGGGGTCGGACGGCAGAAAGACAGCTTGCCACTTGATCTGTGCTGCCATTCACCACCGTTTCAAGTGCAGTGAAATGCAGATTTCGCGCTGGAACGAGCCATAGTTTGGAGCTATTCATAGCGATCGTTTGCTGTAATCGAGCAACAAACTCTTGAACCTCAATCGATGGTCGTACGATGAACGCACAGTTCAGCCTCGGATCATCTCCGGTGCCGTCGATGAGACCCTTGAGAATGGGATCAGGACCGATGGACATGCCAGCTGATAGTAACTCCTGGCGTGCCTGATCGCTATGCCTCCTGCGTGCCTCGTCTTGATCTGCTACCGTGGGATACGTTTCCAGAACGTCTTTCAACGATGGAATCTGTTTCTGGGTCCCCATACCACACTCGTCTGCGTAGTAGTGTAAATGTGTGTGGACCAGCAAACGTATAAACACCGTGAGCGGACTTACTTGTGGGTGCGGGAGCACAGTTTGGCTGGGGACATCACATCAAGTTTTGAAGGGCAACACATTTCAGCAAGAAATCGTAGTCTAAGCAACATAAAAATCATATAATACCCGTAAGTGATACGACTTCCGTCGTTTGAGAGCTCTTCCTGGTAGATTTCGGATGGATAATGGATCAATTTGTACTTCTTGGTCTTATTCGAGCCGAGTCTCCCTAGCTCGCTCCCCCAGCAAAATGCCACAATTTAAACCAAAAAAACTCGCTTCAAATTTTCGTCTGATCCAATCATAATAATGCTTTCGACACAGTTACTTCCTTTTTCCCTTCGGTTTCTGAAACACGCGTAAAAATGCTGAAATGTGACGGTCCACCAAAAGTGCTGTATTGCACCACAAGCGGTACGAGCCTCACGAGCTGTGGCATAGTAGCGGCGAGCTCGGAACACATGCCCCTCGCTGATCGGGCATACCTCAAGAGCAGCTTTGTCCATCATGTGCAATGCGGAAATACTCAGAAAGTTTATCTTTTCTAAATAATATACCTGACCTACTTGAGCGATATAGGGACCATTTGACTTGATATTTGTGTATTCGGTCGCTGATGCAACACGTAAACAATCACAGCAAGAGCTTCTTTAACAGCCGCACGCAAGTTCAGGCTGTGTGGATTTTACGCGTCATGGTGTCAAAAGTCATATTGAAAAGTATGATTCTGCACAAGTTGAAATAGATCGTCCCGACTTTCCGGCGTGACCTTACCTGCATATCTTTTTGCGAATGACAAAAGCTTATAACCAACCTTTCGAAAGTCGGGGTCTGAAAATATACCGTTACAGAGATAATTTGTGAAATGTAAGAAGCTGTCCTGATCATGCGACTGCATCATATATGTTTTGTAGAAATGAATGTCGAGCACGTCTTCGATTCCGGTGGTGTTTCCATTACCTTCCGACACCGTAATCTCGCGTAGCGAGCCAGCAATAATGGTCAATCCATCGGCTATGGCAATTCGGCTGCAGGAAGAGAGTACTGCATGTTCGGTAGCTTTCCACACAGCTTTTAGACAGTCGTCGAAACTGACTCTGAATCTTGCGCCGTCAAGTTTCGCCGTAATATCTCCAACATTGTTGTTGCTTCCAGCTCTGGTGTAATATGAAGAAGGCCAATTTTGACCAGTGGTCTTCTTGCTGCACTCGCCAGATTTGCCACTCGGCCCAGTTTGCTCTTCCATCTTCCGCCGTTTCGTTGGTGCCTCGTCCAATGATTCAGCCTGTGCAGCAGACAATGCTGATTTCTCCGACTGACCTGGGTTGTGCGGGTTCGAGTCCACGTTTGCCAAGTATCTTACTTCCACACGGCTCGAGCCAACTTCATCGAGAACCTCTTCCGCGAATTGCCATGCGACATCGGTCTGCCATTTTTTTAGAACCTTCCTTGTGTCTTCATCCGAAGGAAGGTCTCGCAATGCGAAAAACGCTTCTCTCTCCTGCTCCGTCCATCCCTTTCCAGCCAATAACTGCCACGCTAGCCAAAAGCCCGAGTTGGCCCTCTTGAATTCAAGCACTGACACACACTTCGAGGATTTTATCTTGCCCGAAGGCTCAACATGACATACTGACACAGCAAGATCAGGCCGGCCGGTACCGTCAGGGAGATCAAACCCTCCAATGCGAATTCTTAATCCAGACTCGACATCTTCAAGAAAACTGAATAAACTTTTTACACAAGTTTTAAACGGGCCGTAGATTAGCGCCATAAGTTCCGTCTCGCTCTTGCATTCTGGGCTATATGCCGTCAAGTAGAGAATATCTATTCCAAGGAGATTGTTAAAAAGCAGTACCAATTGCAACGCTTTCTCGCACATAAAAGAGCGCTCGACGTCGTGTTGGGCGGCATCATACCCATCCTCTGTATTCTCGTTATCAATAGTTCCGAGTCGTACAAGCTTGGGCTGAAATAACCCATGCTGACTCCTAGTTTTGTGCAAAGCTGTTTCGAAGTTATGTAGGGAAAGGGAAGTTACCTTCGGCGTATACTGATCCATAGTTCCTCCAGCCAACGCTTTCAATATTTTGTGGGGAGTATGTTGTGAGCAGCAAAACTCTTTCAACAAGGAGCACCTTTCGAAATCGGAGGCGACAGTCTGTTTAAATTCATCAAGCAAATCATCCATAAGTTTCCCGTGATCGTTGTACGCCTTTCTCCACATTTCATCGACATACTTGATACATCGGTGCCCGCCACAAACCATTTCTTCTGAGAAATCCGGCTGGTCCAAATCCGCTCAATCTTTCAGCGCATATATAGGCAACAGCTTGCACAGTTCCTTCCAGAGACTATCACTGTACAAGGGTTGTTATGGATATGTTGAGGTAGAGAATAACCGTGTGCACACCGTTGCCGTTGTGTGTTGTGGTATAATTGTTAAGGACAGACATGTTTGGGAAATGACACTTAAGGAAAGCGCAATATTCTAATAAGTGCAACTTCTACTAGTTGATTGAACCTTAACAAGATTTACGCGTTATCATGCCGAACCAAAGCGGCCGCGAGTGCTGCGGCTGATTGGAGTTTTAACTTTTTTTTTACCGCCTACCCGTTGATGCCTCTTTATATATATATCCGGCACATGTCTGAAGACTCAGCCATAAGAGAGTCCAGCCCGACGAGAAAGATATAGGTTGAACCCAGTATTACAAATGGTTTGCTTCTATTGTCACCCGACTTACTTCTCTTACACTCCCGATGCGACGGGCTGCGTCAACATTTTTTACGCTTACATTTATGTTTATTTATATTAAAAGATTTTTGTTATATTTTTATGGGCTCGTCACTGCCCTGAGCTTCATTCGCAATTGCACAAATGCTGAAAGTAGAAGTAAGAAGTGTCTAAATATATCCAAACGTTTGTTCGCATTGGCTACCACGGTATTGAACTGTAGCAGCGTGATATAATTTGCGTTTTAGCAAACGTTGTTGTTTGCCTCGTCCTGCTTCTCGAGGTGCAAAGACTTGTCGACGTTCGAAGCCTTGCCGAGGTCTGAAACACCAAGAACATGGTTGATACTACCGCTGCCGAGCTTGAAACCCCAGTATTTGCCAGTTTCATTAACATAACCAATGACGAGAGACATGATGATTGTTAGAGAAGGGTGGTGTGTATGTGTGTGTGTTGATTACTACTGATAATGGGGGGGGGGGATCGAATCTATTAAATAGAAAAATGGGGAAGTAGTCTTAATCTAAACAAAATGGATAGTCCACCGCATGGTTGGATCACACGGCACGCAAGGCAATGCAATGGCCCACAGTGGTTTCAAGTGAAGGAATACGCTGTGCAGGGCGATATCGTACAGTGTATCCGGATCCAGAACAAAATCCGCATGCAGGGATCGGCAACGAGTCAGTTGGGAGAACATTCAAACCCATTAATCGTACATGTATCTATTGGGACCAACCAGAAAATCGACGCGTCGCGAAAGTCGCGTAAGTCCTCGCGCCAACTGAGACTATCCACACTAGCATTGCCATGCCAGAGGCCAATGCTGTCGATGAGCACCTGACCGATGAGGACAATAGCGGTATTCATTTCGACCGTGTTGCACTTCCTCCTCAAGACGATCCCAACAATATCTATGCCAATGCTGTCATACCAGAATCCAGACACGTAATCGACAAACATCTACCCGAGGTGGATCATAGGAGCAGGCTACAATCCAAAAAAAAATATAGGACGGATGGTAAAATAAAAAAGGAACAGAAGAAGGCCAATTCTGCCGCCATAAGAGCGCGTAATACCTTGAATTCAAGGAACGATAAACTCGCCAAACGCTTAAACGAGCCCAAGAACAGCAGTGAGCAAACGAGTCGGGAGGGTTTTGTGTCGCAGGCGGAATTCAATCAGTTACAGACGAGTTACCAACAGTTACAGTCGAGTTATCAACAGTTACATTCGAGTTATGAACAGTCAAAGTTGGGTAACCAACAGTTACACTCGAGTCTCCAGCAAGCTCTTCAAGTGATCCAGAGTTTGACTCAGCTGATGGATAATCGACCTCCTTCAATGCACGTCCAAACCCCGTATCGTTGCATAAACGGCTCTGTTGTGAACGTGTATCAACAGTGTACACCCCCACCCACAAATCAGCGATAGCTAGTTGTTAATGTCCAGCCTGTTGCTCACAAACTGCGGCATAGTAACGGCGAGCTGGGGCGTCGCGATGTTCTTCTGCCCATATGCTCAATGGTCGGGAGGGAGAGGGTCTCATCCATGCTTTTGGTGACATGATCTTTTTCGGCCAGACTGTCCAATCCTGGCCATTGGTGAGTTTGACTAGTCCTATTGGGCCATGTATCCCTCGCTGATCGGAGAAGCTGCATACCTCACGGGCAGATTGGTCTTCCATGTACAAGTTTATCCTTTTTATTAACTTAAATGTATATACCTGATCTAATCGAGTGACGTAGGAATGACCTTTAACGTATCAGCTGTGTATCGGTTGTCCTGTCACATACCAGTACATGCCGTCTTTCCGACTTAGGCACCTGCTTAAATGTCGCATGATCAAAGTCAAAAACTTTAATATGCCAGCGACCATCCAATTCCAATTGCCAGTTGTAGTTACGTTCGTCAAGGTCATTATGACTGACACCTACAGAAAGCAACAGGTCGTTTACTTTCGTAACTTGCTCACTGATTAGTTCCGGGTCAAAGCCCATCATCGCTCCACGCTCCACATATTCCAACAGCATATAGAGCCGCGGTATTCCCTCATCGAGATCGAACGATCCGAAGCTCACCAGCTCCGCAACATGCCTCGTTCTCTCGAATAGAGGTAACTTAGAGACACGACGATATGCTTCCAGCTCGCGTGCCATCCTTTCTACGGATTCCTTGTCGCCTGAATATTGTTTCAGTACAAAATAGTTTTCATTGTCACCACTACGTTGCACCTTCGCCACAGAAAGGCTTCGACCATTCAATGACTCGCTGCTTTCAGCACCCTCATGGACGCTTTCTCGGAAGTATTCAGAAATAATAAAGGCATCAGATTTTGATTGCTTAGCCATTATCTTAAGCTCAGGGTAATCCTTGTCAAAGTCAGCAAGAGCTGCCGCAACAGCCGCACGTCGCTGCCTATTGTAAATGTCATAGCTTCTTTGTAAGCCTGGATTGCTAGCACCATGTTGTTGTTGATTTTCAAATCGAAAAGTATGGTTCCTCATAAGTTGAAACAGTTCATCCCGATTTTCCCGCGTAACATTACCTGCATATCTTTTTGCGAATGATAAAAGCTTATAGCCAACTTTTCGAAAATGAGGGACAGAAAATATGCCGTTACAGAGATGATTTGTAAACTTTAAGGAGCTGTCGCGCTCATGCGATTGCATCACATGCGTTTTGTAGAAGTTAATGTCTATAACATCTTCGCTATTGGTGGGGTTTCCATCACCTTCCGCGACAGTAACCTCGTGTAGCGAGCCAGCAATAATGGTCAATCCATCGGCTATGGCAATCCTGCTGCAGAGAGCAAGTGATGCATATTCGGTGGCCTTTCCCACCGCTTTTAGACAGTTGTCGAAACTGGCTCTGGTACTCGCGCCTTCAAGTTTCGCTGTAATATCTACATCGTTGTTGTCTCCAGTTCTGATATAATAGGAAGGAAGAAATTTTTGACCAGTAGTCGTCTTGTTGTCGGACCCATCAGCATTACCACTCGACTCAGCTTGCTCTTCGATTCTCTGCCGTTTGGCTGGGGGCTTGTCCGATGATTCGGCCTGTGCAGTTAAGGGCATATCCAATGCTGGTTTCTCCGACTGACCTGGGTTTTGCGGATTCCATTTCTTGTTTGCCAAATATCTTATTTCCACACAGCTCGTGCCAACTTCATCGAGAACCTCTTCCGCCAATCGCCATGCGGCAGAACGGCCGGTCTGCCATGATCTTAGAGTCTTCTCAGTAAATTTGTCCGAAGGAAGGTCTCGCAATGCGAAAAACGCTCCTCTCTCCTGCTCTGTCCATCCCTTACCAGCCAATAACGACCACGCTAGCCAAAATCCGGAGTTTGCTTTTTTGAACTCCAGTACTGACACACACTTCGAGGATATTATCCTGCCAGAAGGCTCGTCGACAATACAAACTGACACAGAAAGACCAGGTCGGCCGATACCATGAGGGAGGTCGTACTCTCCTATTCGAACCCTTAATCCAGACTCGGTTACTTCAAGAAAATTGAATAAACTCTCCACACAAGCTCGTGACTGGCCGTATATTGCCGCCATAAGTTTTGTTTCCTCGTCGCACTCGCAAAAATTTGGTCTAGATGCAGTCAAGGTGACAATTTCTGATCCAAGGAGATTGTTAAAAAGCAGTACCAATTGCAACGCTTTCTCGCACATAAAGGAGAGCTCGACGTCGTGCTCGTCGGCATCATACCCATCTTCTGTATTCTCGTTATCAATAGTTCCGAGTCGTACAAACTTGGGCTGATATTTCCCAGTCTGTAACTTAGTGCTGCGCTCTTCTGCTGTGAAGTAATGTAGGAAAAGGGAAGTTACCTTCGGCGTATACTGATCCATCGTTCCTCCAGTCAACGCTTTCAATAGGTTTCTTGGAATCGTTTCCGAGCAGAAAAACTCTTTCAACAAGGAGCACCTTTCGAAATCAGAGGCGGCGGCCAGTTTAAATTCATCAAGCAAATCATCCATAGTTGCCCGTGATCGTTGTACGCCTTTCTCCACATTTCATCGACATACTTGATACATCGGTGCCCGCCACAAACCATTTCTTCTGAGAAATCCGGCTGGTCTCAATCTATCTTTCAGCGCATATATAGGCGACAGCTTGCACAGTTCCTTCCAGAGACTAACACTGTACAGGGGTAATTATGGTTATGTTGAGATGGAGAATAACCGTGTGCACGTGAGCGCCCTGCGTTGCCGTTGTGAGTGTCTTAGGGAAATTAAAAGTTGTGTGGGAGGGAAAAAATGGGTGCGTTCTAAACTTTTCGAAATCGTGCCCTGCTTAACCACGCGCGCAGCGTATACACTTGAGGATTTGTTAATGCAAAGTAATAGATGGTACAGCATACTAAATACACGGCCTTTTAACCTTCGTAAAGTCTTTTATCATATTTACACGATACTGGTCTTATCTAAGAACGGACCCTCTCGAGTTGAAAACTACTGGATTAATTGTGTTAACGATAAACGTATTTGGCTAAGTAAAAGCCCCGCCAACGGAGAAGCACAGGAACGCTGCATATCAGCCGCACGCAACACAACATTCCAGAAGGAACAAACAGACATTTCGAACAGCTACATTTTTACTTCTTATTCGAGATTTTATTTTTCCTTGAAGCTGTAGACGAATAGTGTAAGGACTATAAGGGCTGGTGCAGCCAAACTAAATGAACACCCTTGATTCTCGTGCAAATTGCAACTTTATTTATTCTCTACGCAAGCTGTGAAAATAGAATGCACGAATGATTGGACTGTCGATAAAGCTGGATCAAAACAGTGCAGACAATTCCTCGCCGAAGTCTTGCGTTGAGTTTACATGCGACGAGATCGCTGGAGACCACGCGGATCTGTTGACTTTTCACGTAGGGCCCGTGTGAGGGCACACCCAATAACTTGCTCAAAAAATTGAATAGCACCGATGCCAGTTCCGTTGACGGGCCAAGGATCCCTTCAGCGGCACAATAGCCAGCGCATGTACGGGAATGTCCAAGGCTCGGGCATGGTCATCGACCTACGAAGCGATGGAGAGGAAAGCAACACCTCGACAATAGACGACCGTCGCCTCAAGTGGACACGTGCATTAGCCGCATTGGCACTGGAGCAGAGTTCTTCTGATATTAACTTGATTGAGAATGGCATCGAGCGTGTGAGATCTCCAGTAAGCGCTTGGCTCGTCTCGACAATGACCACGCCTGAACAAAGCAGGTCGTCATTGGCTCATAAAGCAAAAGTTGTTCGCCGTGGTCTGTACCTAGTAGCTAGATAATTCAAGTGCTACTTGTTCTGATCATTTGGGCATTTTTTCCGATTACTCATGGCATTGCCGTATATACATAGCCGATGATGCCGTGGTCGACGCATGGCCTGTGCCGTAGGGACGCCAAGCACAGGACGGCACTACCCGACGACGATCTTCTTAGCATCCAGTCTCAATTCGACGAATTCCACGTTTCAAATCATTACAGATGGCTCTTGTAAGCTTGGTTCTAGGCCGGGATTTCTCGATTCGAACTCAACAGTCCGATACTTGATAACCCCGATCGACAAGTCAAGTAACACTTGAAGCGAAACTATACGAGTTGAAGCCTTACAATAAGATACCTCTAATGGATCATTAAAACGCTTGAATCTAGCTCTAAGGACAGAAGATGTGGCTGAAGATGCCTCTGGAAATGCACTCGGCAATTCCTATCAGAAAACAAATCAGATATCCCGGTTACGTACCGTAGTTAAGTTATTCTATTAACGGATCACATTGTTGAAAGTCGATTCTAGGTTCGTTGTGCAGTAGGGCCCTCCACCCAGTAGTTGCGAGCAGCGAAGGAGTCAACGAGCATACACAAGAAGACAATCGCGGAAAACCCCATTCCGTCTACTTTTTAGTCTTTCTTAATATCTTTTGTGCTCTTGAATACATCGGAAGAGCTAGAGCTGACGGTGTTTACCAATACTGCTTCCAGCCATTCCTGGATCCAACAAGATCATTCCACCAGTTCGTCCACACATCCATCGTCCAAGTATAAACCCAATCAAGTAACCAAACAGCCATTTTTCCATTGACTAAATTTTCTCGTGCCGTGGAAGTTTTTCTGCAGCGAGGTCTAATG
>JAKTSG010000080.1:0-28458 GCA_030580095.1 Blastobotrys petasosporus | reverse complement strand
AATATTTATTTACTCCGGCGCGCGCGCGTGCGGCTCGTGCAGTCACGTGGTCGCATGGAAGGGAAGGATTGACCCTTAGGACAATCCAGGCCTTACAAAATTTTCGAAAATTGATTAGTATATATACCGTCCGTTGATGACTAAAAAATTACATAAGCAAACAGCTTGTGGATTAGTAAGCATTCATATTCGAAAAGTCGAACTGGCAGAGGAACCGCTAATGAGACGGGGAAATTGATATGTTGACATTCTGAGATAAGGAATGAGCATTACCATTGGCTATATGAAAAACGACAATGATCTACAGCCAGATCAGTCAGAGCGCTTCAGTATCGTTGAGCATGATTACCACGAAGTTTCCTGAAATAATATACCCTGCAAGGTATAAAGTAGTATAGGTATTCAAATATATACGAGTAGTACTGATAAAATCAACTGAGAAGACCTTTCGTGGTAATCATCTCGCCATCGCCTGTGAGATACGGTTGCCTTTGATTCTCTGCCATAGCTAATCGAACGCGTGGCAGAGCTAGATAATTTATTAATCGATACAATATGGATACAGTTATGTTACAAGAGCAATTATTTCATGGCAACCCAATAATTAGTACTGTGCTGCTCACCACAACACCCTGATGCCGGCTAGATAATTTAGCAGCATGAAATTACAGTCAGTCGCAACACTCTGGAATTCAATGTGCAACTCGATTTGGGGTTATTTCTCATCTTTAGTGGGTTCGACCTTGGGTGGATTCTGATCTGGAATATCGCTTGGACCCTTGAAGTAGTTGTCTCTATACCACTTCAACTCTGCAATGCTTTCAAGAATATCTGCTCGGGCAGTATGCTGCTCAGTTTTCCGAGGAACTTGTCTCATCAAACTTGGATTGTGCCGTTTGCCCACTTCCTTTATCGAGGACACGTCTACCTGGCGGTAATGGAGGAAATCGATCACTTTGGGGAACTCTTTGATCATGAAAATACGATCTTGATGGATCGAGTTGCCGGCAAGTATGCCAGTATTCTTTTGCATGTGTTTCTTCAGGTACTCGAGAAGCTCAGACTCTGCTTGTTCGAGCGTGTTTTTGGATTCGATAACTTTATTCGTCAGACCCGATCGCCCATGGTGATCCACGCACCATTCTGACATGCTGTCCATCACTTCTTTTGGATAATGAATGACCGTCTCGTATCCATTTGGGTCAATGACTTCGAGGTCGTCGTTGGTGATAAGGCAGCATATCTCGATAATGTGGTCGGTCTGGTGGTTGAGCCCGGTCATCTCGCAGTCGACCCAGACTAAGGGCCCATTAGATGCACTCATGCGGTAATTCGGTCGAGCGGGTTTAGGACGAAATAAACTGTAGTCGGGGCGCTTTCTGAGACTGTATGAGCGGATGAAGCTGTAGCGCAGGGATCGTACTGCGGAGATTCGAGACGCTGGTAGAAGCATTAAGTGATGCTGCCGGTTTGGGACAGAGCGATAAGGGTTGTCAAATATGTCAAATTCTCCAATTATTCTCCAACTAGCGTGAATATTGCTTACGATCAGCAAAAATCTCGAAAGTGATGTACTCGGTGTATTAGAAAAGGATCAATTGTGAACGAGGGTTATACTGTTTGTATTTCTCAAGTGCATGGCCACAATTTATAGATTGAGCAACCAGATGACTGTAGCGATTCCAAGTTATTCAAGCATTCTCTGTGATTTTCCATCTATACAAAATTTGGTATCCTTCTTTCACATCCTTTAGGTTGTGAGAGCCGTGTACAATTCAATGGTTTAATTGTGCGGCGTGTAGGCACTGTTTATGATGCGCCGCACGAGGCCGCAGCCATTCATAATGGGAAATCTCCAATTCAAATCAACTTCACTACTCGCTAGACGCTTCACCTCTTCGATACCTACCATCCCACATTTCGGAACCTACAACCCTTTATACTTGCTAAAAACAGATCTTCAAAATGCCAGTCGAACTTATCTTATCTCCAGTGATGCGCCCACTTGTCATGGCCAAAGCTGTGTTATTCCACCCGCACCGAGAGGGCAGCCGTTATATCCCCAATGTAATTGACTTGGACAAGAGCAGTCCAAATGTCAAGTGTTACTCTATCAGGAAAGAATTCGGTAAAGGAGGAAAAGTATTCGACGTGTTTGATAACGCGAATCCGAAACATACTATCGACCAGCGTCTATACCACATGGTGCGATCAAGAGCGGTGAAAGGAGCGTACAAGTTCTACACAGAGGGTGAGGAACTTCCAACTGCCGCCATTCGAGCAGGATTGAGAAGTAATGTCTTGTTGATGAAGAAGCCGAAAGACAGCTTTGAGCTGGGCTGGCACGTTGTGGGCCATAGGGTGGATGCCATTGACAGTTATCGACTGTTCGAGCTGGCGGATGGATCCACTTATCAGTGGACTACGCGAGGAATGTTCATGGAGCGAGTCCATAATCTGGGCGAGAAAGAAAGCGAGGTGAGAGAACGAGTAGCGAGTGTGGAGATAACCGGCAATAAAGGGTTCACGCTGTGGGTCGACGAATCTAAGGTTCCTCGTGAAATGGCGATAGCAACAGCTATGATTAGTTATATCGATCAATGGAACACGCAGCTAGGAGTTGGAGGTATTTACTACGGATATCAACCACAGCAAGTAAGATGGAAGCGAGACTAAGGAGCCATATAGTGTTATTCACTTCCCTAATATAGTCATGCAACATGTATTTTAATGAAGCATTCGCATTATGATATCTTCGGCATTGTACCTTGCTGTTTATTGAAAACATTCATTTCGCGTCCACAGTAGTAGTAGTATCCCCTGCACGTTGCAAACCCACTATCACGGAATCCAATATGCAATTCAGCCAAAATGCTACCAAAAAATCCAGATATTCCAAGCGAATCTGAGCAAGTTCCAATTTTCAAATGTCAAATGCCAGTATGCCACTATTAAATTGCACATGCTCGAAATGCCGGGCCATCGTGCATTTCGAGTGCAGATCTCGATGCACAATTCCCAACGCCCCTTGCTGAAGGCAGTTTGCCCAGAGCGCATTGATATAAAAAAGTTATTATTTTTCGAGAGCCGTCAAGGATTTTTTTTCTTCCATTTCTCGCACACTACTCTGATGGACACTATTTTTCGAAATCTGAACGTTGTTGGATAATACTTTTAATAACCAAGAAATGCAGCCGCTGCGGCCCACAGATGTACGGAGCAAGGGCGCTGCCCTGCGTTACCGCCACCAAACGAAGCCCTCGGAAGATACCAAGAAGAGCATGGCGGACGGTGCGAGGAAACAACTAGAAACAGTACAAGAGTTTGAAGAGAATGAATCACTACAACTTTCGTCGCCGTCGTCGTCGCGGCCAGAGTCAGCCAACTCTAATGTCTCAGGGGTGTCGAGGTACTCTGCCCAGCGCCAGTTCACAATCAACGCGAAACCGGTGCCTAAGAATGCCGAGCCAGAGACTTCGTCAGGGGGGCTTTTACCATTACTACCATTAATTCTCGCGTTATTGCCTGCAGCAGTGGCAATATTGGCTGGAGAGACGGCTGGGGTGTTTGTTACAGATAGCTTGCTGCTTGTTGCGGTGGGCTGGGTGATGTGGAGTATGCGGGAGGGCTCTTGGAGGCTATATACATTTAGATTAGAACAGAGCCCCGACCAGTCTGCCACGATTCCTTTGATGTTATTCATGGCTACCCCGTTTGCTGGAGCAGCGGTGATGAGATTTGCTCGAGATCAACTATCGGCAGGCTCACATCTGGTCACCAACTTTAACATTTTCCTGTACGTTACCCTGGAAACTGCCAGGGGAGTGAGCAAGCTAGCCGTGCACGCTGCACCGTCAATTGCTCGACAAAAGGGAAACGAAAGCGCTGAGAATGAAAGTGCGAAAAAGATCCAAAGACTGGAATACGAACTGGAGACTGTACAGGCGCAGTTGAATGGATTGGGGAGGAGGGTGATGGACAATGAATCGGTGCTGCATAGCGAGTTGTACACTGTATGGCGCAACATGGACCAAATGACCGAGAACATTAGCCAGATTGACCACACTGGCAGTGACTCTACATCACGAGCAACGATGAAGCAGCTCATGTCACCGGGGATTCCTGAGAGTTTAGAGAATTCTACATCGGCAGTGTTGCCTGCTGCCATTCGAACAAAAGTTGACAAAACGCCGACTCGGAGAACAACTACAACAGCAATTGCTCCTGCAAAACCAAAGCACAAGAGTTCTAAAAGTCAAAAGGAGAAGATTCCAGACAGTGCTACTAGCTCAAAGAATTCAATTGAAGATGCAACAAAACCATCGTCGGCTACCGGTGTCGATATCGCCCGAAGCTTCTGGGCGAACCGGACCGCCACGTACCAGCAGCACAGCATTGTGTGGTGGCCAATTGCCACCGTATGGAACATGGCACTCTACCTCATGCTTCTACTACCGTTCCAAATCACACACCGCGTGTTCACCACCGCAGTGTCCACTGCCCGGCGCTTGCTAGAGCTTCCTAGACGTTCCATTGGATTTTAGAGACACCCCAAAAACCCGCAAAGCCCTAGTGCCCTAATAACTTATTATGTAATGATGTACGAACACGCTGACTAATCCTCCCACATGCGACAGTCACACCGCTGTGGCGTAACTCTCATCCCGCCCTCCCAGCATAAAGTTTTTGTTCTCGCACACTCTTTTCCCTTTCTCACCAACTCAGCAATGAGAGCCAAGTGGAGAAAGAAGAGAGTTAGACGATTGAAGCGAAAGAGAAGAAAGGTGAGAGCCAGAAGGTATGTTATCAATTGATTCATGACGATGGAACTGTTTTTACTAACGTTACAATAGCAAATAAGCGAATTGCTTCTAGTCGGATCTGAGAAATTATGGGGGAGGAAATGAAGAGAGAATGAATTGAATACAACAACTTTGAACAACACCCACAGGAAAGTGGAATCGACCTTTTCAATCAAGTTACGTTTTAAGAAAATGTCGACACGCTGTACCGGAATTCTTCGAACGAATTGCCTGAGATTCTGAACTTTTTGTTTTGTTTCTCGAATTTTATCATATTCGACATCAATGGAACAATATCGTGATTGCTTCGCCTTCTCTTTACAGAACGCTTTAATAGCTTTACAATATGTACAGACTAGTTATAAAATTAAAAAATTTCTTCGGAAAAACAAAATCTTTAAAGGACCACTCATTTTAATCCCTGCAGGGCATTGGATCATTAAAAAAAATTGGGCTCGTGACCTGTCGTCCTCGAGCTCATCGCCGTGTGATGCGCGCGAGGCTCTTTATGTCTTTCCCCACTTCGCACACACACAAAAAAAGTGTGGAGAAAGTTGTCGCTTTTTCAAGTGTTGCGCCTTGAGAGAACAAGAGAGTTTGGTTTGTACTCACGCGCTTGAATAAGGTTCTTGAGCGTACACACGCAGTAATATTTTAACGGTGTTCTATTAAAGTGAAAACGCTGGGGAGGCTGACTTTTCAATTCCAGATCCGAAAGCGAGTACTTTGAGTAGTGGCACCACCCCAAAACCCACACACCCTTACATGGACAATTGCATAAATTATACATCTGGCTGTATATATATGCTGCCTTCTCCGCATCCCTCTATTCTTCCCCACCCACATTCATGGTCAACAAGGGAGGATCTCGAACTGCTCGGGTGCGACGAAACTCGTTCCGCCAACATGAGAAGACACTAGTGCGTCGTGCAAGCCACAGCTCAGACGTCAATGCTCAGATTGACGTGGAGAACGAGTACAAAACGCTGCGCAGTAATAGTGTTTCGAGTGCACGAATCAACTGGTTTGGCAAGCAAGGTGGCTACGATGTCGAGCACGTCGAGAACGCGGCGGCGGCAGATAACGAGAACGAGGAAGAGGGAGATGACGACGCGGGGAACGTCTTTGAAAGCAGTGATGAAGACGTTTCCCATAAACATTTCGAAGACCACCGGTCGCTCAGGGCCAAAAAGGCAAACACTAGGTTCAGGCGGCATAGCACGCCTGCAGAGATTCAGCAACGGTTGGAGGAGCAACGCCAGAAAAATGACCAAGATCATAAACTCATTGTGCGGTACGTGCCGCGAAGACAATCTCTGGGTCTTGAATGTATCACTTCTTCGGAGTCAGAAAGCGACGACATTGATGGGCTTGAGCTGGGTACGGGCGCGGGCTTGAACAATGAGCCGCACCTTGTTGAGGACGGAGAGGAAGAAGGCGACTCTCCCAAGAAGCTCACTCGCAAGCAACGCCGGCAGCAACTGTTGAAGAAGAAACAAGAGAAAGAGCTTGTCGAGGTGCACGAGGTTTACGCAGACGAGTCGGACAGTAGTATAGATTTATCGGAGCTAAACGAAATCGAGCGAAAATATTTTGAACAGCAACGGGCCGGAGAGCTTGCAAGGCTGACTAAGGAGTGGGAACAGAAGATGAAGATTGGCAATAGCGAGGGAGACGAGGAGTCCAAGTGCATATATCTTCCTCCGGAGATTCTAGATTTAATATTTTCACAGTTGGGGGATGATTTGTCGGTCAATGTGCTTTATGTCTGCAGAGCATGGTACTCTGTCGGCGTTGAACACTTGTACCGCCATCCAAAACTGACTGGCTACAATTTTGCCAAGTTTGTGGAAACACTAGGCAACAAATCAAAACTAGGATACATGGTCAAAGTGGTGGATTTACGACATATCCAAGGCGGCAAGCCAAGTGCAACTGCCAAAATACTACGACGATGCAACGTTTCGGTGCAAGTATTCATTGCTCCACAGACCAGTTTCGGCTATGCGCCCAGTATAGCGCTCAAGAACTGCAAGCAATTGCGTACTCTTGATCTGTCCTTGGTATCCGAAACGGTGGATCTGCGAATCCTGTTCAACGCCATTGAAAACGCCACTCACCTCGAACGGCTGGACTTTCCGCGGTCGTCGGTGTTTTGCCTAGATTACGACTACCAGTGGCCGGAGAATTTATGGAATTTGGGACTAGCTGGAGGTATATCGAATGAATTTCTTCACTCGACCCATTTCCCAGACACAATCACCCACTTGACACTCAGTCACTGTCCGTTTATACGCTCAGAAACAGTACGGTCCCTGGCTGCCAGACTCGGTCCGCATTTGAGCAGTTTGAGAGTGCTGTATCCGCTGCCTGCGCTGCGTCCCAATGCGTTTGACACGGTATTCCGACTATGCCCTGTACTGGAGACGTTGATCATGAGCGTGGATTACTGTTCGCGGTACATGTTTGCCAAACCGAACCTGCCGCAGGATTCTTTAGGACGAATTCTGCCCCATCCACTCAAACGCTTAACCCTCGACTCGTCTGGGTCGCTGGGACAAGCGCGGAAAATCCACGCCGACGATATTTCGTTGGCAATTCTCGACGAGAAGCTGCCGCACCTGTCGCAAGTGCGCGTGAGCTCCAAGCTAGGGTGGGACCCCAAGGGCGAGGAGATGAGCGAGCTGGCCGAGGTGCTGGACGATAACAATGGCGGCGTCTGGATCTATAACGTGTTATAGGTTGTATTTATATTTATTTATGAATTTTAGATTTATTTTTAAACTAACATTTTTCAAGTACGGCTGCAGCAATGTGCTGCAAAAAATCAGGCAGGGGCTCCAGGGTTAGACTTTTTTTCGTTCGCCCGCGCTGTGAACACGCTTGCATTTTCCACAAATAACCCTCGAAAGAGTTTCCACCTTTTTCAAACTACCCCGGCATATTCTTATTATTCAACGCGTTTTTCTGCTGAAAAACATTGAATTGGAATTCCACAAAGCATTTGGCGATGGGCAAAGCCAGTAGTGAAAAGTTGAAGAGTGGTGGCGGACAGCCATTCCGATCCACCGCGGTTGCGGCGACGCTTGCAAAGGAGCGGTCGCTGTCGACCAAATGGGACCGGATCCTGCTGCCAATTGTCACGATAGTCGCATGTGTCGTACGGTACTGGAAGATTTGGGAACCGCAGAGTGTGGTGTTTGACGAGGTGCATTTTGGCGGGTTTGCCCGCAAGTACATTATCGGGCGGTTCTTCATGGACGTTCACCCGCCATTGGCCAAGATGCTGTACGCCGTTGTCGGGTTTGGCGCCGGGTACGATGGTGAATTTGATTTCAAGACCATTGGGCTGGACTATGTTGTGAACAACGTGCCGTATGTTGCGATGCGAGCGTTTCCAGCGACACTGGGTATCCTGACCGTCATGCTGGCGTACGCGACATTGCGAGCTAGTGGATGCCGGCCGCTGATTGCGGCATTTGGTGCTGCGTTGGTCACGGTGGACAATGCATTGGTCACGCAGTCGCGGTATATCTTGCTGGATGCGCCGCTGCTGTTTTTCATTGCCATTACCGCGTACAGTTTCAAAAAGTTTGAAAACGAGGTGCCGTTTACGGTTGATTGGTTCAGGTACCTGTTCTTGACGGGTCTGGGTTTGGGAGCGACTGTATCAAGCAAGTGGGTCGGATTGTTTACTATCGGCTGGGTGGGTCTATTGACTTTGTACCAGCTTTGGTGGCTCATTGGTGATCTCAACGTGACTCCAAAGGCATTCTCGAAGCATTTTATCAGCCGAGCCGCATTGCTCATTGGCGTGCCGATTGCATTCTACGTTGGCATGTTTGCATTGCACTTCATCTGCTTGGTGAACGACGGCGACGGCGCATCGTTCATGTCGCCCGAGTTCCAGGCCACGCTCCAGCACACCAAACTCAACGCCAATGTTCCTGCAGACGTTGCGTTTGGCAGCGAGGTGGTCATCCGACACTTGAACACTCAAGGTGGGTACTTGCACTCGCACGAACACATGTACGAGACTGGCTCCAAGCAGCAGCAGATTACTTTATATCCACACAAGGACGAGAACAATGTATGGGTCATTGAGAACATTACTGCACCGGCAGTTGGGCAGGAGTTTGATAAGGTTGCGCCAATCTTTATCGAAGATGGCGCTGTGGTCAGGTTGCGACACAAGCACACATCGCGACGACTGCACTCGCACGACCACCGGCCACCGGTATCCGAGCAGGAGCACCAGAACGAAGTGTCTGCGTACGGCTACGAAGGGTTTGAAGGCGACGCGAATGACAATTTCCGGGTGGAGATTATTGAAAAGAAGAGCGACAAGGGCGTTGCGCGGGACCGAGTGCGAACACTGCAGACCAAGTTCCGACTCGTGCATACTCTTACTGGTTGTACTCTGTTTTCCCACAGTGTCAAGCTTCCAAAATGGGCGTTTGAGCAGCAGGAAGTGACTTGTATCAAGGGTGGTACGTTGCCAAACTCTGTGTGGTACATTGAAGACAATTACCATCCCATGTTCAACGAGACTACCGAGAGAGTCAACTACCGAGTGCCATCATTCCTTGAAAAGTTTTTGGAACTCAACAAGGTCATGTGGCAGGTCAACGCAGGACTCACCGAGACGCATACCTGGGAATCGCGACCGGACTCGTGGCCGATTATGAAACGAGGTATCAATTTCTGGGTCAAGGACCACCGACAGGTATACCTCATTGGCAACGGCCCGGTGTGGTGGACCACCACTGCTTTGATTGTGGCGTACGTGATTCACAAGGGCATTTGGCTATTGCGGTGGCAGCGGGGTTACGACGACTTGAAGAATGATGGAGCATGGTCGCTGTTTGATTCCGGGTTTGGCTCGTACTTGCTCGGCTGGGCATTGCATTACTTCCCGTCGTACCTCATGGCGCGACAGCTGTTTTTGCACCACTATCTCGCGTCTGCGTATTTTGGTACACTTGCACTTGCCCAGTTTTGGCAATTCTTCACTACCCGGGTGATCAAGAACAAGGCCGTGTCGACCGTGACGACTGTGTTGTTCTTTACCACCGCCGCCGGGTGGTTTGTGTGGTACTCGCCATTGGCGTATGGCGGCAAGTGGACCAAGGGGTTGTGTGAGAAGAGCAAGTTTTTGGATATGGATTTTGACTGCAATTCGTTTTTCGACACTGTGGACGAGTACAAGAACTATATTCCGTTGGTCGAGCGGCCCCAGGGGTACGTTGACCCGGCTCCAGTCGCTGCAGAAGGACAGGGAGAAGACATTGTGACGGTATCTGAAGTGGCTACCGAGCCTGAAGCTCCTGTAGTTGAGGAGAAGAAGGCACCAGTAGTCGAGCCGATCCCAGAGGAACCACTGGAAGAGTCTGAGACTCCGGAAGTGCAAGGAGGCGGCGATTCGCAAGTGCACGAGTCCAAACCGGTGGAGATTGTTGAAGAGGAGGAAAACACCGAGGCGTACCCGGTCAACAATGGCATTATTTCCGAGACGCCTGACCAGCCGGCTAAGGTGCTCACCGTCAACGGCGAGCGGGTGTCGACGCAATTGCTCAAGAAGGAGCAGAAGGTCGAGTACCGCGACGCGCAGGGCAATGTGTTGGACCCATTGGAGGTGGACAAGCTTGTCAAGGAGGGAAAGATTGAGATCCAGACGGTGCACGAGAGCAAGGAGCGGTTCTTGGACCAGAACGGGAAGGAGGTGGATCCAAAGGACATTGAGGGACTTTTGGCTTAATTTTTATAAATTATATTATAAGCGGAGCGCAGCGACGCTTCTGTATTTTGCCTATATAGTATTTTACGCATATTTAATGGAAACTTTTCCTACGTGCGGAGCTGCGCAGCAGCTCTTTCATTTTCATTTTAGACGTGTCTCCCAAAACCATCATCCCCAGATCCTCACCATAAATTTCAACAATGGACGACGTGGACAGGCTCACGCAGCTGCAGTCGTGTATCGACCAGCTCGTCACACAATTCTACTCGTCCCTCAACCACGTCAACAATGCACACGACTTTTTGCCCATTTCCGACGAACCCAAGGCGTCCGACCCGGGCGTGCCCACCACCGACCCGGCTGAATTGAAAAGTGAGTATTTTTTGGCAACCCAACAAAAGCTAATAGATAGAAAGCTTCGACGAGCTCGCGACGGATGTAGTGCTCAAAGCTCGGCAAGTGGAGAACTTGATCGAGTCGCTCCCGGGCGTGGCGTCGACGGAGGAGAACCAGCTCGACAAGCTACGACAATTGGAGCACGAGCTGCAGCGCGTCGAGCAAGAGCGCCGCGACGCGGTGAAGGAGAAGGACAAATTACTTGACCGGTGCGACGAGCTGATCCAGCAGGTGGCGCGTGAAAAGGTGGAAATTGACAGGGACGCTTTTTAATTCTATTCTAAATTTTTACGGGAGTTGATTTGGTCGATACACGATTCGAGAGCGTGGATGAACGACTGCTGCGCGTCGCGGAGTGACGAGGGAGCCAATACGCCGAACATGGAAATAGGATCCTTACCGTGCGTCTCAACGAGTTGCAAGTTCTTGGTGTGTGCAATTGTGCGCGTGGCAGTCACAGTGTCGTCGTACATGTCGGCGCCGTACCGCAGGTTCCTCTCGTTTGAATAATTCGCGCGTGCCAGATTGAGAAATCCCTGGCAAGTTAGCAAGCGCTCTTCAACAAATTCTAACGTACATCAGACAAGTGCTTAGCGACAGCGCGCTGGTGCTTGGTGTACTCGTCTACAGCATCCAACACGGCGATTGTGCGTTGGTCGTCCATGGAAGTGGTGGTGGAACGGATTGTGTGTCAAGGGTGTTGCGCGGCGCATGTCGTGGAGTGCACGTTTGAGCCCAACGAGTATGTGGAGGGTGATGACGGTGATGGGTTTGAGTTTGACGATGATGGAGATGGAGATGAGGGGGATACATGGGGGGAGTTTGGTGTAGGAGTGGGTATGGATGAAGGAGGGTCTATGGACGTCGGAGGGCTCATGAACAATGGGCTCATGGACGTCGGAGGGCTCATGGACGGGCCCAATGACGACGGACTCATAGAGCTCATGGACAGTCCAAGTCCAGAATCAATCCTATTCAGCGACTCGACGGAGGAACCGGATAGAAAGCGACCCAAATGTGAAACCAATGAAAATGAGAGCGATTTCTGCTTCAGTGATTGATAGTTCATAGAATTCTGCTTCAGTGATTGATAGTACAAAGATTGCATAGTTCAAGATTTCTACTTGTGATTGAAATAATATAAAAATACAAAAGATCGTAAATAGTTAAAAAGTGGTGGTACATCAAATAAAAAAGAGCATCAAACGATGAATAATAATAAAAAAAATAAAAAAAAGGTCATTAAAACCACTCAAACTCCACGTGCTCATCAACCCGTCGCAACCCCTCGTACCGCGAGTTGTTAAACTTGGCCCGCTCCTGAGAAAGCACCTGCCCGCTGGTCATCCGCATCGAGCTCATACTCGCTTGAGCTCCCCGGCTAGTGCTGGCAAGAGGCAGTTTGATCCTCTCGTCGCGAACAGAAGCAGCCGAAGAAGATCGCCGTTGCTGAGAGGACAGCAACTGGGAACTTCGGCCTTGGGGAGTAGTAGAAGAAGTAGACGCTCGCTTATCGTGCTCTTGGGCAAAATAAATGCTAATAGTGTTGGCATTGCGAACAGCCCGGTTCTGCGCCACGGAAGGTAATGGTCCAGCGTATGGCGCAATCACCGGAGCTTCCAGCTTGGGCGTGGTGGTCGGTCGGGGCGGCTTGTACGAGTAGTTGCGGGTAGACACCTTGACTACCGGCTCGGTCATTTCAGGCATGGGTGACAGTGGAGTTCGTTCCACTCCTTCATTGTTCCATCCCCCGTGGTGAACAACTGGCGGCGACTCTGAATTATTAATCTTCTCGTCCAGCGCAGGAGAAGAGTTTCCAGAGGTGAGCGGAGTACCTGCAGCCGAACTGCTCATTAACGATACCGGCCGCGTGGTCGTCGTGGTGGTGGTGCTGCTGGAAAATACCGAAGACATGGATTCCTCATGTCGGTGGTTGGACGTGGAGAGTGGGCGCGGAGATGGGGATGGAGATGATGACAATACAGAGGTACCGGTAGTTGACGCAGTGTGGGCGCTGGTAACGGTACTTTCGCTCGCACTTGAAGCAGTACTGGCAGTCGTCTCTTTGGAACTGGGACGCTGCGGTCTCAGGGGCTTGCTGGTATTATTATTAGAGTGCTTGAGTTGGTTGTTGTTGAGCAGCTGTGCACTCAGGGAATTGACTGCCGGCGAGCCCTGGACTCCTCGAAGTGAAAGAGTTCTGAGCAATTCCTGCTCGGATTGCGCCCTCAAGTGGTCGACATCGATATGCCTTTGGTGTACAAAATTGGTGGGCGCCGAAATGTTTAGCTTGGAAATCTGCACTTGGTCATGCTTGCCGGCGACAAAACTGAAAATTCTGCGCGAAGACCGGTTTTGGAGGTGCGAAGAGGGAGGCGGCGCGGTGCTGTTTGAGCGCAGTGATGCAAGTGAGAGTTTTGACTGAGAATATCGATGCTGCTGCTGGGTTTGTAAAGTCGAGTTAGTATTGGATGAGGCAATTGTGGTGTTTGTGGTGGTGGTCGACAAGCTCTGCGTTAAAGGTTCGTGAACAATTTTACTGTCTCGCGTTGAGGGGGGTACTTTTTTGCTGGACCCAAATCGCTTGAGTTGAAATACGCCCCCTAGACTGTTTCTCTTTGCGGGTGGTTTATTGTTCTTGGGTGTGTTGTTGGAGTTGAGATTGGTCGCGTTTTTATTCCTGCTATCGTCTTGGTCGTCTTCATCATCCAGCCAGACGTCTCTCATTGGCGGCAGATTCATTAGCGATGGCTGCGCTCGAGGAACGTGTTGTTGCTGGTCGCCATGACTAGCCATTCTCGATTGTGGTTGTTGTTGGTGATTATTAAAGTGGTGTTGTACAGATGGAGTATATGTCGAGGTCGAGGGCGGGGATAATGAATTTATACTCCTGGAATTTTTACTATTGGCGGACCACGACGAAGACGTTGGCGCCCCAGGTGGTGGATGTGCATAATGTTTTACGCCGGGTGTCTTGAGTGGTGGTGGAGCCACGCCATGGCCATGGGCCGGGAGCGACGACGACGAGTGTTGATAGTATCGATCGCCGGGCACGACGGTTGAGGATCGAGATTTGTGAAAGATCTCGTTGAACGAGTCGTTCGGATGGGTCGGTATGGGCACTGGCGCAGATATTGGAGTGTCGTGGTACGAGTGCCGTTTGTTCTGTTGTGTCGTGGTGGTGGTGGTTGGCACGTTTCTTAGATTTGCGTGTGAGACCGATGTCTTGACTGGTGAAGATGAAGACGACGACGACGACGGCTTGAAGCTGAGCCGGAACGAATTGCGAATGGACCGGCCAAACGAGACCGAAGAGTCTTGGTTCATTGGAGTTTGGCCTGGAATTTGTGTGTTTTTCGTTGTTGCTTCCGGCGTGTTGTGGGTCACGAAAAAAAACTCAGGGGATAAAAAGGTTGTCTTTAGCGAGCGCCTTAAAAAAGGCTCTGATTCAGTGGAATATGGACGACTTTATCGGAATTGGAAATATAGTCGCCACAGTTCCCAAAAAAACCCAATCGTCTATACGCAACAATTCGAATGTAATGGGGAAAAAGATGGGAAAGTGGTCAAGGTCGCCTTTTTATCGTTTCAGAGAGCGTGAAAGGATGCGATCGAAGAAAAAATAAAAAAAACCTGGTCTGCCGTTACTTTTTTGGGGGGTGCGCGCGTCAGTGTGTGCAGAAGGGTAATGTCTCAGAACGTGGTGGCCGTGTGAGCGAGCGCGATTGTGTCTGTATGTGAGAATCCGATTAATCCTGGAAAGACTGGAGGGTAACTCTTATCGATCTTAGATAGTACGAATATTGAGAAGAGGAATGTATTTAGTTCAATGGAATTGGTGTTTATTATAGAATGGTAGTATTTTAAAGTTCAGTGGCATTCAGTTGGTCTATTCGAGTAAGAGCAAATTCCAATTCCAATTCCAATATAATCGATGCGGCCTGCCCCTGCTGACGGCCCGCAGACTCAGTTATTGTGCAATTGATACCGACTTCAGGGCTACGTAGAGAGAAAAAATGCTTGTGTATGAGTAAACTCTAATAATTCATGCTGGAAGAAAAAGCTTATAACGTTTTAGGAGTTTGTGGAATTAGGAATCTAAACACTTGTTTAAAACCTTCGCCCCCCTGAGTATGATGATGATGAAAAAAAAGGCGGCGGCGGGTACAGCGTGTGTACCTTAAGTACAAAGTGCGCTCAAGATGCAGTAAGGCGCTTGTGAACAGGTGTGAACACTGTTGTTAGAACGCGTCAACACGCAGTCTTCAAACCCTCGTGCATTTGGGACCCATATGACTGATCTGTACATTACAGTGTATATCAGCTGCTTGTGGTTTTATTAAGTATATATATATAGAATGCCATTCTTTCAATTTATTCTATTAGATTTCCTGAATTTCTTAACCTCGGTCCAGAGGTAGATGCGGTACGGTACGGTACGGGTTAGGAATAGGAGACGATCCCCTGAAAGGGCATGGATCTTTGAAATTCTCCCACTTTAATGATGGACTTTTGTAGTAAGATCTTCACTATCAACAACAGTATCCGGATACCATGGATCTGTTAATTGACTCTATGCCGTTTTCTATAGGAACGCGCTGGCAATTGCTACTAATGATGGCAAAGAGTAGAAGATGAAAACATGTGATATTTTGATGCTTCACGTCACAGAGCCATTTGCTAGCAATCATTAATAGAGGTGCGCGCGGCTTTTGCTTATTTGGGACATTCTACTTCATCCAAATATCCAGATCTTTTTCCAAAGGCGTTTATCAGAGATTCAACCGTTTATTCCATTCGGATGATGGTACCCGTACAGATCAAGGCGTCGGTTGTTCATTTACCGTGGGTTTAGACACTTGAAAAATTCCTGTCTCAGAGTCACATCATCCATCAGATCCAATCCAATTCCCCTAAGATCGATCCCAGAAGATCTCAAAAGAGGGCGTTGTGGTTGTGTAGATTGTAGATTTGTAGATTCCCCGGTCTTGCGATCTTCGCGTTGTCGTTTTACGGTTGGAATATAATAAACGGTGTTGATACGGTTGGTACCCAGAACGTTGGGAAATCTTTCTTATAATTTGCCATGAACTTTCATCTCATAGAATATATCTTTAACTGTCTAGTTTTCAATAGTCAAATATGACAGCTCTATTGCATAACAACTAGTACTATACTGTGCTGTACAAGGGTTGTACTGTACTGTACAGCAGCGAAGCGCACACCCCACTCAACCACAACTGCAGCTGGTCGGAATGAGAAGAACCCCTGCCACAGATTGATTGACAGCCACCATTGTCCCTGACATCTCTGACCTTTTACCGTACTTGGATCGTACTCAAAAGTACTCCACCGAAGATCATTAGTCTCTTAGGATCAACCGGGGGGAATACATGTAACCACAAACGCCCTACCCATGACATCCAGATCTCAATTTTTTTTTGCCTCATTCCTCCAAAAGCTTATTAAGAGTTTACAACCTTCAATGCACAATCCGGATCTGGTTGAAGGTTGTACAGATTATGGATTGTGCATTCAACTGTACATATCCCTGCCGTGCGTCACAAAGTTAAAGAAGCTCGCGATCGGTGATTCAAACATGGGGTGGTTTACAATGCAGTGGGGGCTGGCTACCTGTACCATAACCCTTCAAGGTACTGGGGTTCTTTGAAATGCAGTAGAGATGGGGTTTGATTTTCTTAGTAGCACCATCTGATGCATTGCTCATTTCATGTGTCACAGGTGTATGAGTATGAGTGGGTGTCCCCCTGATTCTAACAGGTGCAGTGTGCAGCGCGCGGTGTTTAAGCACGATGCGAACGACAATAGGGAACGAACTGTTGTGCTTTAAAGGTACAGAGCTAACGAATTATTTTCGATACATGTTGGGGGACTTTGCAGGATACAATAGAAGAGTACTACGGTTGTGGGTTTATTTCCAGTAGTACTTGAATGAGTGACAATTTGACCTTGGGAATTGCATGTCAAACTGACAATGCAAATTTTGGTGACTTTTATCAAGCAGCGCGACTGGAACTATTCATGTTCATTGATGAGAGTAAATATTGGCTATGGCTTGTTTCGAGGTTTGTTGAACTGGCCGCTCCTCAGCTAGCTGGCCGTGTCAACTGGTCGACACTGCGGCTTACACTGAATGGCAGAGTGTTTATAACCGCACTTGTGTTCTTTGATTTTTGACTCCATCGAAAATGCCCTTTTTTTCTTGACTAGTTCGTTTAAATACAGTAATTTTTTGATACTTGGATGACATTTGCACTGATTGGCATATGGGCCGATTTCTCCGGCCTTTTTAAAAAAAGTGCTTCAAGTCCGGATTGAAGGTCTCTCGTTATATGGGACGTACTAATATCTACCGGGTGCATTGGCGTTACGAATATTGATAAATACCCGGTCGCATGTTAGATATTGCCCCGAGGTTCATGTAGCTCATCATACAGGCTTCGGATATACATGTCTAATGAGAACCTCAAGGTCAATAACGACTGCAAGTTGTTGACCAGCAGCAACTGGTACGACGGATAAGATTCCATGTTAATCCTGCTGTGCTCTAGGTGGGACGTCCTTCTGGTCCAAGATCGGTAGACTTTATCGAAACAATTGTAGATTCCCATGGTTGATTATGCTCGCGGCGATTCGATTGGATGTATGTGTTCTCGCATACTGAATATTCTCTACTATTACCTAAACTAAGTATTATCTCACTGATTCCAACCATATTCCGTCGGCGTCATTGGCTGAAAATTGTGACCCACAGAGTCCACATTTCGCTGCATGACGCATTGGTTATAATGAATGGCTCACAAACAACCGGCCCCAATTATAGTCCTACTCAATCGTCGTGGTTTTACATATTGGACAGTCGATTAGTGTGACAATTGTTCTTCTATCATGTCCCGAATTTTTGACGGCTGGAACCACGTCGCAGTGGTAATTTACGCATATCGAAGTCAGGTGTAGCTGGAACTGTATCAAAGAACAAGCCTATAATACAATGGCTCAGCACCAGTTGTGAGTATATGTCGATACAGCTTCTGGGTCGAAGTCGAGAAAATACAAGCTAGTCTTGGTGTCATGGATAGTGCTCAGATGTGCAGCTTGGATCGTAATCAACACACGACTGAAGATTCCATGCCAGGTAACCATGCATGACTTGTTCGATGCGTACGACGAAGAAAGAGACGGGGCTTGAAAATAAGTGCATCGATTCCATTGACAGGGTTCAAATGCATAAGATATTATAGGTATTATAAATGAACCCAATATGGTTTTGACCATTGTTATTCCGGGTATTTGACACCACTTATATATATAACATGCTTATAAACAGCACTGTAGTATTTCTTCAGGAAGACACACCAAGACCTGGATGGGACCCTAGGTCACTTATCCAGGACCAAAATATTCGAACCATGAACAATATAACGAATATACCCAATGAAATAGGCAACTTGTACTTCAGAAGTGTCATTATATCCATTCGGTGTCCGATTCCTCCTTTCAGCACAAGGAAATGCATGTGCCTTGGTTTGACGTTTTTACCAGTTGTAACAAAGAGTACAACACACCCGTTTTCAAGGCCATGCATACGAGTCAAGCATGGGGAAAGATGATAAAAAGCATTCAACTAACCAAGAGCGCCGTTAGATTATATAATAATAATGCCAATACAGCTCTTTAGAATGATAAGATGTCCAAAGACTCGCCAAGCTCGTCAAACAGTTGCCAAGATCCCCTTTGACTTTGAACAGAGCAGAAGGTCATTCCACTGTGATGGTTCTACCAAGACATAGGGTCGTCTAGTTATCAGATCTAGTTGTCCCACCACCACAATGGTAAATGGCGGAATGGTCGCCAAAACCGGTATTCACCAAAAATTAAATGTACAACAGCCAGTAATCCTCGTTCTGGCGGTTCGTATAGAACAAATCCACTTTAGTCAGCTCGTCTCGTTTCTGCGCCACGGTCGGGTACAGCTGCGCATGGTCAAAATTGACAATCCTCAACTCGTCCAGTCCATAAAGTAAAAAATTCGTCAGGCGCAGGTTATTATGCAGTACCCCTAACCGATGCAGTTTCATTGTCATTTCCCTCATCAGCTCAACCATATCAGTCGTAATGTCTTCTTTGAACAACCTCCTACCGCACTTTTCAAATACACACACTTTACCCATGTTCCAAAAATTGCCATGCGTTAACAAAACAGGAATAGTGTCGCCTTGTAGCGGACTCAATTGCTTGTACACCCGGTACTCCATATCCAACGTCGTTGTATTCAGACCCGTCAACTTGACAACCACTTCCTTTTCTTGGTATATTCCATCGACAAGGTGTACGTTATACGACGCTCTTCTCCCACTGCCGATTTTGATCCTGATGTAATCCGTCGTGTTGATGCGGATCGGCGCAGTGTACTTCGTCTCGTCAAACGGCCGATACGGCCGCCACGTCTCTGATGGAATCATATCGTCACTAAGCGTTTTTCGAATCTTTTCTTTGGCACATAATGACTGTATGCAATCACTACAGATGGCACATGTCGCGGCCATAATTGCGTTGTCCATGATGGCCAATGGCGCGCTCAGTCGCAGGTGGTCGCCTGCCCGTTGCACCACCCACGACGTGCGGTAATTGGTCACGATGCCGTATTTCGAATTATTCAAACACATGAGCCCGAAGAGTCGATCTAATTTCGTCGGCGACTCTTGGACCACAATCAAACACCATGCTTGTCGCCGCGCATACACCAGTGCAGCGTCCGGGTCTAGCAGTACCAAATCTGATGCAGCGGTGCTGTCTCGCGTAGAAGTGAGCTCCAAGCACTGGTGCCCATACGACTCGAGAGCGGGCCAAAAGACGTGCTTGCACATTAAGTGCAGCGGCGTCTGGTGAGCCTCTTCGTCGCCGGTATATGGGGATGGGGATGAGGATGCGGGACCTGCTTGAGCCGCACGCACTGTTGTACTCGTGCTGATAAGGTCGTCGGATTTGATGACCAACTGCCTGTGCTCGTCGTCGAGCATCGAATCTATGAATTCTTGGAACGACTTCCACTCAGTCACGCCGACAAGCGGGGTATGCAGCAGCTTTTCCTTTTCCTTGGTCTTGGCCTTGGCATCTTGGTTCTCACGAGTAGGCGGAGTCTTCGGATCCTCTTGGCGGTCCCGCGACCACGGCAGCAACGACGACGACGTGGGTATCAATGGTGCAGCGGCATTTGGCGGGAGTGTCCGTGGCTCTGACCGTTTCTTTCTTAGGGCAAGGTCAAAGCTCCCGTGACGTCGGTGGTGTGGACGATGATGGGTGAGATGATCAGACCATGACGACGTGGATGTGGTGGTACCGTTGATTTTGGTAGATGCGGAGGCGGAGGTGGAGGTGTAGGTGGGCGACTGGGGTGGTGGAGGTGGCGTCGCTCGCATCGGTACTTCTGTCATCTTCTTACAAGTCTAGTGGAGTGCATGGTATCAGAGAAGATACGGGGGAGTAATCAAACTCTAACGAGCGGTGGTGACGGTATATAAAGACAGAGGCTATTTGGACCGTTTTGTGAAACGGTGACTCGAGGGTTTTTGGCAGCTTAAACAGTGTGACAAATGCGGCGTGGTGGTTCGAGAGAGAGAGGGGGTGATTAGAGACATGGGAAGTAAGTAGAGACATCTGATAACGGTACGGACATTATGGCGGGATTTTTTTTTTTGGGTGTGTTCCTTTAAGGTTGTACAGTACTAGTAGAGTTTTTTGGTAGTTTCCATGTCTATAGGTGATCTTTTTTTTTGATCACGATATCGTCGATCAGCCGTGTTTAGTGGACATGACAGTGACAGAGATTCCCTGTGACCAACGGAACATGATGCGGGGGAGTTATGAGAGACGATCATTTAGTATTCAGTATTCTAGTGTACAACCAAGAGAGAATAACTCTCATGAGTGCTGGGATGTTCTGTCGTCATTATCACACAGTGCCAAGACTTGCCACATCTCGGACCACTCAACTGCGCCGCACAGAGAAGGGCTATATGAGATGAGATCCCTTCCTCTCTAGAGTTTTTGTAAACGTGGCATGCACCGATCGCCCTGCATTCAGTCGGCTTGCACATGTGCAGCCTTTCTTTGTGCATTGCGAGCTAGTTTGGGATGTGGAATATAAGCGACACTAGTACTACTAGGCACACCAGCACTAAAAACAAGAGACCAGTAGGTACGTACGATATATTCTACATAGTGAAATGAAGCACGTTTTCAGTATCAGATTCAATCCATTTTTAGCCCCTAGAAAAGAGTGCAGAGAGACACATTGCTGGTCCTTGTTTTAGGCGGGACAGAGACAAGTAAAAAAAATTATTTTGAGTTAAACTTTATTTTAGAGAGTACATAATGGCTGAGCGTTACAATCCTCAAGAATTCAAGAGAATTGAACATTTGATAATTGATTGGTAGAATATTTGAGAAGGGTTGATTCGTATTAAAAGGATAAAATTAATTCAAATACCACTACTAAAAAGAGGGATCTGCACAAACACCTGCCGAATGCAGAAAAAATGGTGGTTCCCTGGCTCAGGGGCCAAAAGCAAAAAACCACGCGTTATTGGAATCTGAAATCTCAACACCAAGAAAACTCTACTAGCCCCAACCTCATGGAAGTTTGTCCATTCTGAAGGAATTTTTGTATAAAGACAGGAAGGATCTTCCTTTTTTATGCACCGATCGTCAGATGAAAAGAACAACTGAGAAAAAAAAAGCCAAATGATTATGCGCAGATGATGGGGTTATAGTCTGAGTCGCTCGTGGCCCATGTCAAATTGAGACAAAAGAAACCTTACCCTCGGTCTCTAAATATATATATAATACACTCAATTCTCCCTCCCACTTTCTTCTCTTCTCACTGTCAGTTTCACCCAAGATGAAGGCAACGACGGTGCTTACGCTATGTGCTGCTACTGCAGTAGTAGTAGCCTCACCCATCCAACTCATCAAGCGAGACTCCAACTTTGACTACAATTCGCAAAAAGTGCGTGGCGTCAACCTCGGCGGCTGGTTTGTGCTCGAGCCGTTTATCAACCCGTCCATGTTTGAGCAGTTTCCGGACAACACGCCAGTCGACGAGTTCCACCTCACCCAGGCACTGGGCAAGCAGGCCGCCGAGCAGCAGCTCTCGGACCATTGGAATACGTGGATCACGCAGGCCGATATCCAGACCATTGCCGGCTGGGGCATGAACCATGTGCGCATTCCAATCGGCTACTGGGCGTTTGCCGCGCTGCCTGGCGACCCGTATGTCCAGGGCCAGACTGCATACCTCGACCGCGCTCTGACGTGGATCCAGGACGCTGGAATGGTGGCCTGGATTGACCTGCATGGTGCACCGGGCTCGCAGAATGGGTTTGACAATTCTGGCACTCGCGATGCGCTCAATTGGCAGACTGGAGATAACGTGCAGGTTACTCTGGGGGTGATTCAGAACATTACTGCCACGTACGGCCAGCACCCGGCGGTGGCGGCGATTGAGCTTGTCAATGAGCCACTGGGCCCGGCGCTCAACATGCAGCAGATTGAGCAGTACTACCAGGACGGCTGGCAGGCGGTGCGCGACGGCGGCAGCGACAAGGTTGTTGCTATTCACGACGCGTTTCAGTCTGTGGGATACTTTAACAACTTCATGCAGACGCCAACGTATTTCAATGTGCTGCTTGACCACCACCAGTACCAGGTCTTTTCTGCCGGCCAGCTGCAGCAGAACATTGATCAGCACATTGCGTCTGCGTGTGGCATTGGGTCGTCGTACAATACCGAAAACCTGTGGCGCGTCACGGGCGAGTGGTCGGCCGCGCTGACCGACTGCACCAAATGGCTCAATGGCGTGGGCAGGGGCGCGCGGTACTCTGGCTCGTACGACAACTCGCCGTACATTGGCGACTGCTCGGGCACTGACCAGCCGGAGACGTGGTCGCAGCAGAGGTTGCAGGACACGCGGCGGTACGTTGAGGCCCAGATGGATGCGTACGACCAGGGCAATGGGTGGATCTTTTGGACGTACAAGTGCGAAGACTCGTTTGAGTGGGACTTGACCCGGCTCGTTGCTGCGGGGTTGTTCCCGCAGCCATTGACCGATAGGCAGTACCCTAATCAGTGCGGTTATTAGATTTATGAGGTTTTTTTTGTATCTAGAAGGATTTATGGTTAAGAGCGCCCGTTAAGTGTATTAGTTTGTGATTATTATATGAGTTATTTGCATCTGATTTTTTCAGTCACCCCACGCACTCCCCGCTTTCGTGGCCTGGTTTCTGAAAAAAATACGCGTCTGATTCATGGTATTCATTGGCACTGAAATCAATGGAAACTGGAATTTGAGAGAAACGGAACTCGATCCCGAGGCAATCAATTTTCATGTTCATGTTCATGCAGGGTGCGGGCAACCAAGGTTTTTAAGCTCTACATGATGCAAGTGCGCACATGCGGTTTGCATCCCGCGTGCGCTAGTCTACTGTACCATCAGATCCATACTCTCACTCAATTAAGAAATACTGAACGCCATCCATTATGCACTACAGTCATCCATACACTCACTCAATTAAGAAATACTGAATACAAAATACATTAGATAAATAAACTTTCTCAATCACTGCCAACCGGGGACGTTCAATGCGGCCCACCAGTGCTTCACCAGAATATCCGCGCGCTCCGCAAGATCAGGCCCGTCGTCGACCCCAAGAACAACCTCGCCGCGGATCGCGTGGTTGCGCAGCTCGGTCAGGATCTTGATGAGTTTATAATTGTCGACCAACTTCATGATATTCGTCGCGTCCGTCGCGTTGCGGCGGGGCACCAGGTGCCGCAACTTCACCATGTGCTCCGCCAACTCACTAGCATCCTCCTCGCCCAGCACCACCGGCCCATCTTGGACTACAATACTGTTCTTCTTGGACTTCTTCTTCTTGTCGCCGCCTCTAACACCCAGGGCAAACTCGCGGGCCCGCACAATGGGCTCAAACACCCGCGTCTTGATACACTCCAAAGCACGCACCGCAATCGTCTCGTACTCCACCTCCTCCTCTTCGTCATAAACTTGGGATGACAAATCCGACGGCTTGATGGCCGTGTCGCCCGTGGGTGGTGTCAGGGGTGTCAGGGGCGTGAGAGGTGGGTTATCAGTTTTGGCCATCTTGGACCTTGAAATGTTCCCTTCAAAGTAATCATCCGCCTCGGGACTCCTCTTGCGCTTATTATCGATCAATCGAGGCGAGAGTAGACTATCGATAGTCATCACGTTGCTCACCGTGCGCTCTTCTTCTACCGTCCCATCTTCTTCTTCGCCATCGCTGTCGTCCAGTTCGCGCTTGACCATGTACTCCACCGCCTCTCTATACGCCTGCGCCAGACGTTTGTTCGCTTTAGTGTTCTTCCCCGAAGTCATGCGCTGCGACACTTCGTAATCTAGCGGTACCAGCTGCGCCGCCGCAACCCAGTAACTAACAAATTAGCTTTGCAATTCTCCTTTAAAAAGTCGTACAAATCCCGTGACTGGAAGAACTGGATGACGATATTACGAATCGCCTTCTTCGGCCGCCGCGCAAGCACCTCGTGCGGAATCTGGTCGTCCCGGAGCACCTTAACGATTAGTCTCTTGAAACTTCTGAATATCATCATACCACTGCGGGCCACGGCGCGGTCTTGCCGAGTTTGTACGTGACCAGCGACCCCGGCTGGAACTTGCCGAATTTGTCGATTCTAACAGGCCGTACATCTGGTGAACTCTCCCCTGTCTCGCTGCTCAATACTTCTTCTTCTTCTTCCTCCTCGACTTTGTCAACTTTCTCCACCACCACTTCTTCTGAGGGGGGGAGGACGAACAATTGCTCGGTTTCGGTCTCTGTCTCAGGTTCAGTCGTCATGAAATGGGATTTTTGGATTTTTGGATTTTTGGATTTTAAGCTTCAGGTTTCTAGGTGGGTAGGGGAAGAAGGGTGTGAGAATGTTGCAGTGCTGCATGGCGGCTGAGCGAGAAGCGACGCGTAACGCGTTGGGAATACCTTGTGATCCCGTCCCCGCCGCGCCGCGTTTTCCCTGGGCGACCGACCGCGCGACCACTTGGCAGCAATATTGATTCATGTTCTCAGGAGTGACCAGGTACCTCGTAGCAGTGCACAGTAGCTGACGATCCGGATGATCAGGATGCCGTGCCCTTGCGTCTCTTTCTGAATTTCCAACTAGAAGCATTTGAGAACAAATGAATTCACTTGAACGACAGAAAATCCCCCTAAAATGTCGCCGTGAGCCACAAGCCGTGCGGCGCAAATGCTTCGGCTATGATGAGTGAAGCACTAGATGCGGCGAATAAGCTCATGCTGGGAGACAATTTACATAGCCGAGTCTCACCATCTTTGTCTATGGTTACGATAACGCATAACGATAAAACACATTTATTAAGTTGGTATATGGTTGCTAAGATTTACATAGCTGAAAAGAGAAAACGCTCCTTTGGGAGCTATCTGGGACGACAATCATATCATGATGGACTACTACAACCTAAAAAAGACGTCCTTCTCCCAGACAAATGATTATCTCATCGACTGCTTCAGGAGGCACATCCCGTGGCGGATGATCAACTGCAAACGATGGTAGACGACCAACGACATCAACATTAGCAATGGCATTGGCATCACCTCGAGCAGCAGCGGCCGCGATTCTTCGTCCCCGCACTTCTCTCCATCGACGCATTGCCAGTGCGCGTCTTCTGACATTCATATCCGCGATACGCTGGACTAAGTTCATATGTAATGTGTCCTGGTTTTGACCATGCTCGTAAGGCACAGCTGGCACACTCAGTATGTCGTCGTCGCCAAGAACTCGAACAACTTCAGGATTAGGTCCGGGAAGAAAGACATAAGTTCGTCGTCTCTCGTGTATATGAACGAGCTCGAACATCTGGCGACGTTCGCTCGTTCCTCTGTTAGGAATTTGGATACGGCCAACGCGATAGTTGAAGTCTAGAGTTTGTCTGGTTGTTTGCGCCAACGCGGTCATTAATGTTCAGCGGCACCCAAACTTGATAGTCCTCACTGAAGTCAGAATCGTATGCAGTCAACTTAGGGCTACCCATCAGTGCACTAGCTTTCACGATAATGAAGGCGGGAGTGTTAGGAAAGAGGTATCGAAGGAGCATGCATTTTGCGAGGTACGTTATCGAATTCTTGGGTGCTTGCATATTCCAGGCAGAATACTGGGTCAATTGAAAATCTGTTCATAGGTTCGGTACTCAGATCGGGGCGAACTTTTCTACGCCTGGAAGTCAGTTGCTGTTCCGCAATCGCTAGAACATTTTCCCCTAAGAGGCCAGTTCGATTATGGAGATCGACTATCGCGTCTTGAGCGACTTCCTCGAACCCAGCCACACCATAACTGTGGATAGGACCATTATCGCACTCTAAAATCACAATAGGTCGAGTACCTTGATGTATTCGGATGCCTGCCTGATGCGCGACTTTTTCCAACATTTCTGTCATCAATTTGCGTTCACTTTCGAAAGTAAGATGAGTGAGTTCCTCCGAGTGCTTATTCAATTGGCTCAATTCCTCTGCAAACTGCAAGAATGTTCCCGTAAGATTTATACAGAACGCGTCTGTATTATCAGCAGGTGCAGTCTTGGGAGGCAAGGAAGTCGTAGCGCTGGACATTGAACCGACTTTAGCAGAAACTTGCTCAGTGGTTGAATCATGCTTGGTGCTCTGCTTGGTATTCTGCTTGGTATCCTGCTTGGTACGTGAATAAACTTCTGGGAGTAGAGCTGGTTCGATAGTAAGGCGTTGCCTCTTGGCCAGAAAAGAGTGAGGCCATGGCGGGTCGACTTTGAAAATCAAGTTCAGCGATCTTCTCTGGGGGAAATTCTTCGACTTAAATACAGCCGAGAAAAAAAATATTTTGAGGACATGAGGACATGGGCCTGCTTCATGCACGACTAGCGTGGATCACTGAGGACGGCTTAGCGTCGTTTCATCGACTGGGATATAGCTGACCGGCGCCACATCTAGTGCTTCAATCCACATTAAATTCTCACACCTGGACTAGCAAACTAGAGATTATTGGAAAAAATGAGCGTGCGATACGTAACCCCACCTATCAGGTCGCTACATGCAGCTGGAGTCTGATCCGATCAATTCTCAGCTTGTGGCTAGGAACACGGTGATCAGATCGCATGCGAGGAGCTTCCCCTCATATTCAGCAAAATATAGGATCTGATGGGCTGCATTTCCAAGCACTGATTTGAAATGAAGAATGGAATATCAGGACTGACGGATTGGTGAATGGAATGTCAGAGGAATATGAGAGCTCTTGGGCCACTTAGTGGTGCAGAAGCATACCGGTTACTTGTGCATGAAAAATACATTATATCGGACAATAAAAGAGCACTAAAATTGTTGGAATAGCTTATATAAATGAAATTTTTGACATTTTGCTGAGTACGAGGCCGAAATTTGAAGATCTCGTAACAGATAGGAACCACACGAATGCCAATGAGTGCAGAAGGAACTGTCATCTTTGCACGAGGTGTTGATTTATTATGTAAGTACACACACAAAATTACGGTATGAAATTTGTTCGGTTGTATTGTTTGAACTTAGCTCAGCTTTATGGATCTGACGGAACTACCCACTGTTCTGAACGGGCAGAACCCAGTAGCAGAAATATCTCATCAACTACCTGGATCTCATCTGAGAACTCAATCCGTCTATAGTTAGGATCAGCGCGTGGTTTGGAAGAGTCTATGTACCGAACAGGTACACGACTAGGCAGCTTTTCTACACGGCTGCCACCACGTTTACCACCACGTTTGCCGCCACGGCCCTTGCTTCTCCGCTCTAGTATTTGTTCCCAATGAACTCTTGCTGTTCCCTCTCTATTCTGGTGCATGTCCACAACAATTCTTTCTATGTCCATATAAATCGTTTCACGTACAAGCTCCGGCTCCGTCCAAGTCTTGCAGTATGCAAATGGAGCTACCAGTACATTGTCCTCACCCCTGACTCTGAACACTGGAATATTTGGTTCGGCGCAGTATGCATACGTTCTTCGGCGGTCGCTCAAATGGACGAGCTCGTAGTTCTGACGTTGGCGCTCAACGCCACTTGGCGGAATACTAATATCCTCGTCAAAGTTGAAATCGAGCGTGGTATGGTTGCCTGCTGGCACAGTATCACCAGGATCAAGTGGAGCCCAAATCTGGTAGTCTTCGCTGTAATCCGGGTCAATTGCTGCCAGCTTGGGATTGCCTGGCAGGTTGGATGCCTTGACAATGAGGAACGAGGCAATGTCAGGATCAGCGTGTCGCAGCAGCATGCATTTTGCAAGAACATGAGCATACTTCTCGGTCTCAGCATACTCTATACAAAACGTTGTGACATACCTGTTCGGTTCAAACCAAAAATTTACAGCCATATCGGGCTGAAGCGCTTCGCCATTAGCAGCCGTGACTGTTTCATTTGTTAGGGCCGGAGAACATGGGAC